>JASDQU010738869.1:430590-440797 GCA_032191745.1 Picea mariana
ATATTGGCTTTAGTAAGATGTGACAGAGTACAAGTGTCTAACAATATGATGCTAGTTATCATGGTTGTTTTACAATTGATCTTGATGAGACAGGTGCACGTGACAGAGTTTAAAGATAGAGAACAAGTGGGGTGGCCTATCCCACACTTGATGACTGGTTAGTATCCTTTTGGATGACCAAAAGGTCTTAGTGGGGAGGCATGATCCAGAATGGATCCAGGAACCAAAATGGGTCCAAGAAGGCCTTAAAATCAAAGTGCTCATAATCGCTTCAAAATGAACTTGTACGTAGGCCTTGTCATTACAAACCCAACACAACTTGAACGGGCTCAAATGGACACCGTATGCAAAATATATCGTATTTTGTTCATTTTTCCAAACAAGAAAAATTGTGTTGACTGTACAGTCCGTAAAATGCTGACATGGCAGTTGACCGTAGAGTCTGTATGGCCATACAATGATGTGGTAGGTACATTGACTGGGAAGGTGTGGTAGACATGGTCGAATCACATTTGTACACGTGGCATATTGGTGGGAAAATGTAATGGTGCCACGTGGCACCCCTTCATTGGTTTTTTGGTTATGGAAAAAAATTGTTATGGACTCCACGAGAGTTGAACCCGTGACCTTCGGTCTGGGCGGAAGAGATTTGGCAGGGTCGGGCTACCAGCCCACCCACATTGTGACTTAACCACTATGGTCACAATATTATATTTAAACTTACCTTTGTTGTATTTTGGGTGGAGAAAAGGGTTGGGGCCTACCCCCAACCCCCAATTCAGCGTTATCCATACGACCTAAGACCCATTTCATTTAGTCCATGATTTATGCCCCGACACGGTCACATGTAACTACCACATGACCACTCCCTTATACGATTGGCGTAGATTTATGGGGTTAGCACCGGTCGACCGGGCTATCCCACCGACCATGTCACATAAAAAGGGGCTAAATGACTAAGGGTATAACCATTATGTCGCGTGGACATAAGGGCATGATCATATGGACCGGTGCATATGACCAGGAGCTAGGGACCGGAGGGGGCTAACACGCCAGCCTAGAGATTGGCCACATGGAGGGAACACACATGACCAAGGGCCCGAATTTCGAGGGTTGGGCCCAATATTTTCCAATTTTATTGGTTTTTGACTATATGTTAAAGATTTTATTTGATTTTTCAACCAATTTTGAGAGATTTTGGCCATTTTTGGAGGATCTGGAGCCCTTTTCGAGGCCAAATCTTGGGGAGAATTTGGGAGGTTTGTTGCCAAATTCAAGCCTATATAAAACATAGGTTCTTGGAAGCCTTAGAGAGGTTCAGAATAGGGAAATGCTGAAGAATTGTAAATCCAAAACCATTTTTATGTAGGTACGCCATTTAGGAGAGCAACTTTGTGGGTCATTTCTGGGAGCTTCGTTCATCTGTTTTCAATGCCGTTAGTAGTGTTGGGTTCTTAAGATCTAGAAAAACACAACCATATCATTTTGTAATACATTTGGAACTTTTATTATTTACTTTTGAATCTTTGAATAGAAATAAGAAAGCCTCACCCACTGAGACAAAGGCCCGGAGATGAAGGCGAGATTGCCGAACTCCGTTAAAAACTTTGTTGTTATGGTTTGTTGTTTCTTTGTGCTTATTTCCATATCTGTATATCTTATTATGGCTGCCATGTTTCATCATTAATTCTTCCTCTTTCATCAAATTCTTAAATGGTTAATGAACTCATGTTTTAAAACTCAACCATAGTCTTTAAAAGATATTTTCGGGTCAATGATTTTGGGTATGGGGGAAATCCCCTTCATCCAAAAAGTGGGTGAGGCCCAACCAAACTCATCAACACATCATTTTTGCTTCTGCACAAGTTTCCTTATTGTCAGTCGTGTGGACCACACACTGTGTGCATTGTACATTGTGTTAGCCCACGCAGATGTGCATGCACTGTCTTTGCTGAATGTGCACGGAAATTCAAGATATTTTTTTGCATAGTTTTGTAAGTATCTTTCAAATTTGAATGTGATCCTTCCATAATTATTGGTATTATTTTGTGTTGGGTTTTTCATCCATTGTCTGTATTTGTCTAAGTAATTTTTTGGTGATAACATAGAGTCTTTGCAAAAATCTTGGAAGAATAAGAAGAAAGAGAAGTCTGATCAAAGAAAGAAAGGATCCAAAAGTCCTTTCAACAGAAATATCCCAAAACAAAATCAACAAGATTAGTTAGCTAAAGATGAATCTAAGAGAGAAGAATACTTGGAAAAAAGAGGAATACCACCAATCCAATGTTGGGGATGCAAAGAAGATCGCCTATACAAGGATTTCCCTAACAGATAAGATAAAGTGAATGCCATGCACACCATCCAATAAGATACAACAATAGAAGATATGGAAAGAATATAAGCATCCCTAGAAGATCGACAAGCATAATACCAATTCAATATGATCGAGGTGGAATGTAAGATCATATGATCAAGGTGGAATGTAAGATCATTAATAATATTGTTTCTATATTAATTGATTCAGGAGAAAGCTATTCTTACACTGATCCTAAAATAGTGGATAGATTAAATTTGGAGAAAATTAAGCTTGAAAAATCAAGTTTGGTTCAGCTAGCCACTGAAACCAAAAGAAGGATCAATGATTCTGTTAGAAGTTTCCCAATAAATATGAATGGAGTAGGTATAATTTTTTATAGGAATTCATCCCATTAGGATATTATGATATTATAATTCTAATGGATTAGATGGAAAAACATCATGTTGTCCTAGACTTCCATAAAAATGCATTTACATGCCTTGATGAGGAAGGAAAAATAACATTGTGAAAGGAATTCCAAGACCCATTTCTATAAGAGATATTTCAACCTTACAATTGAAGAGATGTTTCAGGAAAGGATTTCAATTGTGTTATCTCTCTATAAACTTCATTCGACTGAGAAACAAATGACATAAGCAACTTACAAACCAACTTTGAGACCCAAAACTAGCTTTTCAGACCTGGAGAGGGCTCTCTTGGGAGATGTTGTCTCGGTACAGGATATGGATTTAAGTTGTCGGCTAGATTTAACACCTTTGAATAATAATTTCTGGTTCTATTGGTGAAAGAGAGTAAGACCTTGGTATATGGAGTCGATTTAAGAGAAATATGGAAACAAATGACTCTATGATTGAACATGAGAGGATAAAGGCTAAGTAAGAAACAATTTTCAGTTTAAAATTGTTGTGTGGCGAGGGGAAAAAACACATGAAGCAACTCAGAGTACCGTTGAGGATGAATTCAGAGTTGACTTAGAGGAAAGACATTTTTTCTAAATGGCATGAATCCCAGGGCGCTACACAGTGAATCCTAGGTTCGAAATTACGTTCTGATTTAGACATAAATAGATATGAATAAATAATACATGAAGTACATACACAAATAAAAGAAACAATACATCCAACCGCTACAATTAGAATCTTTTCATCAAAGCTTCAAGAATTTTTCATTAAATTTCAATCGAGCTCAAGCTACATTCAATAGTCACTGTCTACACTAGTTTTCCAACCAACCTGGCTTACATTGAAAAGATAAAATATATAGGCAAGGGCACCACTTGGGCTACTCTGTTCTCTAACTACTATCCCTAGACTTTAGGAAAACTGATTGTTCTTTGTTAGAATGACTTTTCGTATGATGCCTTCCCATAAATAGAAACCAACTATATTTGATCGCATCATAATTGCTTGCCTTTTCCATGGGGGTTTGATTATCAAAAAGATCTTGCCATGGGGAGAGTGATGTGTCGATGTCTTCCTCTGACAGGGTATATATGTTAGACTCCCACTGTCCACTGTAATGACCTTGATTTCTGTCGCGTGCTCATTTGCTAGGATGCATGTGTGGTGAGTGACTGCTGACTGTCGTAATCGTTACCAAAAAAAAAAAACCGTCCAAGGGTGACACTTCTTCAAAACTATCAATATCCATGCCACGTTTGAGAATACAATAATGAACTCAGTTAATCATGTTTCTTCTGCGCGCTGGCAAGAGTTGTGCGAACTTTCTCCCCGATCGCTTTACATTCCTTTCTTCCGAAATCCTTTGTGTTTCGTGCAGTTGTACGATTGTATCTTTTGAATCTCTGAGTTGTCTCTTGAGCCACGTCATGTTTCCCTTGCGGCCCTGTGATGATGACATATTAAGGGTATTCGCTACTAACTGTCGTCTTAGTTCCCTATTTTCATGGTAAAGCTTGGCAATAGCGAGTTGCGCTTGCTTCAGCTGCTGAGACGTCTCTCGAATATCTGTGCCTCTGGCATATGTCCTCCTCGTTCTTCTCCATCTTTTGCAACTTTTACCTTCAACTGGTTCCAACCAAATAGCGTGCATTAGTAATTCTTCGGCAGGAGACCTTGCGCGCGGTTCACTCGGGACTCAGGTTTCCCCAGTGATCCAGGTGGATATCGGTGGCCACCCACCTTTTCCAACTGGCCCAAAACAATTTTCTAACAACTTTGGTAATTTACTATTTTTAGCCATTTTTCACTCCAGAATCCGTTTTGAGGCCCTAAATGATGTTTTCTGGGAAAATGGGTTGCAATATGAAAGATCCTTCGATATTTCCCCCAAAATGAATATCCTCGACGATACTTGATGGGTGTTCTATATGCACTAAAAAAACACTAAAATCCCTCAATTAAATTGTCAACCCGGGGTAAGTAAACTTAGAGTTGTAGCAAAATATATGGCAAGGTAGAAGGATTGGTAGTAGTATAGTCTAAATAAGGAAGTGGCTATATAAGGGCTAATCTATTCAAGCAAATCTATCTAATGATCAAACCCTACTAAGGAATTCAAACTATGTACCCTAAGTAACCTTTGAACGGAGGATTGATGGATAGTTCTAGGAAAACAAATGAAAACCCTACTTAAAGAAAACTAGCTCAATAATAACAATAAGCAAAAGTAAACTATTCATCTAATAAGCAAATAACAACAACATACTACTTCAACTAGCCTACTTAAATTCAGTAAGTAACTATCCTATGAAAGCAAGTAAATAAACAAGCAAGCAACTATTCTATTAAAGCAAGTAAACAATGAACTAACCTAGGATAACTTCTACAACAAGTAAACTAATTAAGACTACTCAATAATAAACTAACTAATCTAAGAGACAAGTGAACTCTATTCTTAATTTAAATTTCACAACTATGTCTAATTTACAAAAGGAAATCTACTAAATTGAAAGCATTATGATAATAAAAGCAAGTAACAAGTAATCTTTAACCTATGATAAGAAAACTATCCCTTAATCTACCAAAGCAAGAAGACTATCTATCCTACAAGAGCAAGAAAACTATCTCCTAATCTATGAAAGCAAGAAAACTATCTTCTAATCTATGAAAACTCAAATATAGTGTTCATGGTTATGTCTCCGGTGTCTTATGATATCGCGATGGTACTTGACAATGAATGATAATTCAAGAGGGATAAACTCGATATTGACTTCAATAGCAAAGTGAAAAGTGTGAATTAGGCAATCCAGTGAGAACTTGGCCATTATGAAAACAACATCAACTATCTTGCATATCCATGTGACTACTACTCATGCATTAATCATCAACAGTTATAAAGAGGTTATGCTATGAAATTCAATTGCACTCTATACTACATAAGGAAATTCATACTATACTAAATTCAATCATTAACTACAAACTGAAATTGCAACCTAAATCTAAGAATGTAATTGCAAGTAAGCTAAACTAGTTCTATTTAATAATTCAAATTGCAAAAAGAAGAAATACTCATAAACATAAATTAAACATTATTCTAGCATATGACAAGTAAACGAGTGAGCAAATTAATTAACAACTAGATAAGCAAAAACTAAATAGTAATTGAATAAGCAATCTAGAAATGAAAACTAGAACTAATACTATCCATCCACCGAAGCTCTAACAAAGAAAGCATGAATTAAAATTTTGTTCTAAAACTCTATTTTAAATTTGATTTTAAACTCTATTTCAGCATAAAGAAAATCTAATCTATCATCTAATCACACACGGGGTTAGTGTCTAAGCTTGCAAAATTGTTCCTACTAACTACAAAGTTACTACATATTAACAAAAGCCTTCATACTAACCTGTAAAAGAGAACTCACACAGTTAAACTATAACAACAAATTATATGACAAAGAAACAAAATAGCAATTTCATATATAAGAAATAAAATAAAAGACATCTAAGCTATGAAATTCATAAATTACACATAGAACAGTTACCAGACTATTGGTGCCCCCCCCAACAAGTCATGGTCACTTCTCAAATTCACACCACGAACTCAGCAAAATGATTTCACCATTCAAACTCAAAAACGTAGTCTTATATAATTCTAGCAAATGAAAATGGCAAAACTGAGGAAAAACGTATTTGTCTCTAACACACTACTTCTTCAGCTGCTTAACTATTGTATGACCACCACGATGGTATTTATAAGCTTTACAAACCAAGAGGTCGACCACTGGAGGGTCGAACCTCTTCTAAAAACAGTAAATTACATTAATGGTGCCCTAACTGCCAAAATGGAGCAAGCCAATAATCGCCCAACTTAACAACCCAAACTGAGTTGTCAAGAGTTCGGCAGTTGGAGGGGGCAAGCACAAGCAAAACCCATGTTCTTGATTTTCCCACCACTGGCTGCCAATACCATAACTGCCAAATCTCCCATCGTTTTTGTGTAGGACGGAGTGCCGGACCGAGTACCGGATTGAGTACCGGATAGAGTATCGGAATGAGTGTCGGAAGCAAAAACATGCTGCGATTTTTCTCTGTGACACCAAAAAATGCGAATTAGATCCTTGGAAACATAAAAACATACTGATTTATAATCAAGATCATCATAAAACATGAATTATGCATACCTAGTGTAGATCATAGCGTTTTGGCACAAAATCCCTTCAAAAACTTCTTCAAATCATAAAAATGCATATATACATTTGGAAAAAGTATGTAATAAACGTCATAAAACTAATCATGTCTCAGGCCCAACATTACCCCCACACCTAAGATTTTGTAGGTCCCGCTGCAAACAAAAAGAAATTGCCCTTCATGACTAAACTTGCGAAGGAGGGGGTGGATTAGATTTAGAAGCTTCTCCCTCTTGCCCAGGGGATTTTGACTTAGGCCTTTTTTGATCTTTCAATTTCATCTAGAGACTATTATTGGTGGTAGTCATATCATCAACCAAACACTGTAGAGAATTCGTCTTGGCTTGTAGGACAACGTTATCATGGCGTAAATGATGACATAGTGTTTCATGCTATCTAAGTTTGAACTGGAGGGTTTGGAGTTTTTGGAGGCTGCTGATGACATGTGAGGAATACTTATACCCTTTATCCTTTAAACCATGCAAAACAACAATTTTGCCTCTGCAAAATTAGTTCCAAAAGTGATTTCCCAAAAACGCAACAATTTTGGCCTGACGAACTTGTGAAAAATAGGTATCAAAGTGACACCTGTAACTACAAGACAATAACTCATGTGAAAAACCTGAGAGAGGTTTTTCTTTGTCAATATTTCATTTATGAAAACCTCTCTTTGTTTTTACAAATTCACTTCTATTTGTTAGGAAAGCACAAAAACAAAACATGACTAAAACAGGAAAAACAAGTGTTTTATTTTCTGAAAAACTAGGCCTCTAAGAGAATTGAATATATCCCAAACCATAACGTATTTTCAAAAAATGAGAGAGGTTATTGTTTTTATGTATTTTATGAAAACAAACCACCTCTTATTTTCAAAAATAATTTCTCGTTTGTTCATAATACAATCTTGAAGTTGGTTACTCAAAAATTACAGAAACGCAATGTGCTCTCAGCAGAAATGCAGTGTGGTATTTGAGAGGGTTTTTGGAGGCCTTCCCAGAGGATTTTTGGGCTGAAAGTGGTATGGTTTGAAATTTTATGATGTCTTCTACACAATGGAACCATCAAGCACTGCAAATGCCTTCTCCAAACCTCTGAAAAATGGACTTGAAGTCAAGTTTTCTAAATGTGCAAGAACCCTCCTATAGTGACTGTATTTGGGGAATTTCTATCAAATAATAACACCTGTTTATAAAATGAAGGAGATTTTTGTTTCTTTTTCTGTGATTGAAAAAACCTCTTTCACTTTTTTCAAATTCATTTTCCTTAATTCAGAAACCAATTTTGAAGTAGAACTTTGACCAAGACAATCATTTGAAAATTTATGACAAGGAATGATGACATGACCATGATGAAAATTTATGACCTTGGATGAGTGGAGGGAGTAGTAATGAAACCTAGAAACACAATGACCATTTTACAACCAAGATATGTTAAATTTTATTTGAGAATTTTATTTTGAAAATATAACAATTTGACCTAATAACCCTATCAATCACATGAAAGAGTAAATTTGATCACTGGTGACTGACAAAACTGACAGATACTAACAAAAGGCTTGGTTTGTACTGGTAGGAAAGGTGAACAAGAGAATTTTTATTTCCTGTCATCGATCTGTAACAATTCAAACAATTGTTCCTCTTTTCATAAGCTTGTAATATAGATGGCAGTAAGTATTTAGCAGTTGTTATCACTTTGTATTTGTTACAAAGAGTAGTTAAGTATAAGCAGTCTTCTATAGCATAAACATAAAAATGCACAGTAAAATTATAACACACACAATGATGTTAGCAACATATAATTTAGCATACCAATACAAACAACTGCCGATATAATATCCCAAGACATTGTTAAAAGATAGTATGATAGAATTTTGACAGAAATCCTACTTCCTCTTCTCATGGGTTTCCTATACAAATGGACAGTTCTTAGCATTTTTTTTATCTCGGGAAACTCCCCCCAGACCAAATATATGGCACGTCCTCGTTCCATGAATTAGCAATAGGTGTTTACTGTTTTTATAGGGGGGTTAAAAATAGGCTTCTTGGTCTTCTTGCCCGATGAGGCTACAAGCGTATCAACAAGTTTCTTGGACTTTTGGTTTGGTAAAGGAATAGATTGAGCATGAGGGTTTGGGTGGAGTAACATTCCATATATCAAGAGTCTTCTTGCTAGTCTTGATTGTAAGATGAGGGTTTTCAAATTGGTAAATGAACTCATCCCATGTTTTCCCCTATTTTTCCAACTCGTCTAAGACAAGTAGTTTGGTAAGGCCGTGGTGAAATAGGCTGTTATGGGGATTGGTTACATTCTTCCTCACTTGGGAAGACATCTTCTCAAGAATCTTTAAGAAGTAAAAGGGAAAATTCAATGGCTTATTGAACTGAAAGTGAGCTAATAATCGAAAGTGACAGGCTTTAAAGACGAAATATATACCTTCACATGTAATCAATCTGGTGATGACTATGAGAGGGTTGATTAGCTCCTCTTTTATCCAATCCTTGGAGTATCCCTTAGCTCTAGAGATGTTTTGAAATTTGGTTTTGAAAACCTTGTTATAGCTTGCTCTTGGAAACTGGTGGTGTTTAAACCAACGGTCTCCAACAGTTGGGAGCTTTGTGGCTGAGGCAATTAATTCCTCAGAGACCATGAACACAGTGAATAGGAGAAGAGGTAGGCTAAGAGTGTTCCATTATTATTTGTTTTTCCATCATGCTCACACAATCCATTCCTCTATCTCGCATTCTATAAGGCATGTAATCATAACTATGTAATGAACAGTTTGTAATGAAAATAAACCAGTTAAGTAGTCTGTTAAGGAAATGTATAACAGTTTATAACACACAGGGAATTAACATTTCAAAAATAAAATGATTGTTGATATAATAGATTGTATTATGAAAACAACACACATAAATATTTACAAATATTTTACTTCTTCTAGGAAATGTTATCATTTGTCAACTCATGAACCCCTTCCCCACACCTAAGTATTGTGAAAACTCACAATAAAAAATATAGGAAACCAGTCAGTGCTCCCAATAGATGAAGATTTATAGCTTGTTAAGTGTAGAGATAAATTTCACAGATTGGTCTGACGAGATGGTTAAAAGATGGCCCCACCTATATGATAAGAGATCCTATATATAGATAAGAAGAGGTAGGTAAGAGAGTTTCAAGATAGTCTCAAAGTTAGTTCCCAATGGAAAGTTTATGGAGTTCATTAACCTTAGCTTAACCATACATACTTCATGTCAGCTTTGCCTACAAGTAATGTCGTACATCAGGACAAGTTTAAATTT
>JASDQU010738869.1:440860-452101 GCA_032191745.1 Picea mariana
CCAGCAAGCCTGTTCAATACTCTGACGGGTTTACCTAGTCATACCATAGGTTGGTACCCACTGCCAACAGACCTGTTTAGTATCTAGGTGGGTTAGCCTCTTACACCCTCAGAGACTGTCCCTCTATCTTTTAAGATTTTAGTATAAGATTGCTTTATGCAAGAATATGGGGGGACAACTCTGAAAACAACTTTTCTTTCTTTTTATTGGGATTGTATTTATGTTAGAGGATGAATTTCCATTATATATATTCCTTAGTGATTGTCCTGATGTAAGGGGTACTTAAGAGGACATGCCCTATCTAAAGATATAATATAATCAAGCAATTTAGTGTGTAGTGGATGGTACCATTGAGAAAGAACAAAAACGTATCTCTAGGCTCAACTCACTTTCTTCTTTCGTAAGTTATTGTGATGTTTCCATGACTAACCGCCAATCATACCTCTTTGCTACTCTTTAATAAAGATACTTTACTTACTTACTCAGGTTTCTTGGGGAAACTGTACAAGAGACCTCTAAGCTTTATGGTTATGGTATCACTTCCTTATACAATGGTGAATATTTTCAAGAGCAATTGCTTCTTAAGATGCCTTGAGAAAAAGAAGATGAAAATATTTTGCAAAAACATGGCTAACTACAACAAGTCATTATTCATTTGATGCTTAGAAGACAACAAGGTTCAAGTATAGCAATGTTTTGAAGAAAAATTCTTCTTTTATATCTCCTTGGAATTGTCTAGCCTTGGTGATATAAATACATACAGAGATCTCTAAAACTGTTTTCAAAAACCACACTCTAAATTATAATAAACTAATGATATCAATGAGATCAAGTCATAGGAACATGTATCTCATAGTTATCTTATTAAAAGAAAATGTAAAATGAGGTTGCATTAGACTTTAAGCTAAAATAACAACATGCAACTTTTACTTACTATCCTACCCTACCTAAAAAGAAAGGGAAAATCTTTATTCAAGTGTAAGAACTCTTCCAATGTAACCATGTGCAGAGCAAGATAAGAAACATACTCATATCCATATATGAAAAAGTTACCGCAATGATTACCTGGATATGAAGAAAAAACCAACCTACTTATTTTGGAATCAGAAGGTGTTGAAGAAGAGAATAGTATTGTGGCCTGATGACCTCTTGAAACCAAATTTCAATGTAATCTTGATGTTCATCAATAGTAATTTCTATGCTCTCCTTCATCATACCATGCAGATCCTCTTCTTCTAGATGATTGATTTCTAAAGTACATAAAGGATCTGTTGAGATGGATGTTGAGAACTCCTCAATCCTCAATCTTAGGTCTTAATGATTGCTCTCCATTGGATGTAGTCCATAATTTTTCATCTTCCTTTTCATTTTGGTAAGGAAAATCATTTGGTAGCTCATAAGACCTTGATTCTTCTAATATTTCTGGAGAGGTATTCAAGTTCTTGGATATTTTCAAGATGTGTTCTTCCTGAGAAGAAGAGATCCCAACTGCTGCTAGGATTTGAGAAAGTTCTTCCAAACTAATGGTCACCTTCGAATTCATTCTCCTGGTGGTGGTAAGGAAACAAAGGTTGTGTTGTTTGGTTCTACAGAGGGCTCAAGTGGTCTTGCCTCATGTCCCACTATTATTGATGCTTCAACTTTTGTTCTATAATGCTCCCTGTTTTAGTATCTTCAGAGACTGCTTTAGATCTTTGGGTTGATCTAGATCCTGTTGTTCAGTATCAGTCTGCGGAGTTTATTAGTGAAATGTTCCTTCCCCAAAAAAGGTTGAAAGGAACCTTGGTTGAAAGGTCTGATTTAGATTTAATGTATCTACCTTTGGGTCCCTAGGTCTGTTCATGAAAGAAAACAACAAAAAGAAAAACTACCATTGGGTTTGGGGGAACTTGCTATAGAAGATGCATAGGTTCTTACCTCTTGTCTTAAAGTTCCCCCGCCACCAAACTAATGCTAAGGTTTAGAAGTGATCTATTTCCTAACTATCTCCTACCTTGAGACAACTCCCCGACAATGGCGCCAAAAATGATGGGTGTTCTATATGCACTAAAAACACACTAAAAACCCCCAATTAAATTGTCAACCCGGGGTAAGTAAACTTAGAGTTGTAGAAAAATATATGCCAAGGTAAAAGTATTGGTAGTAGTATAGTCTAAATAAGGAAGTGGCTATCTAAGGGCTAATCTATTCAAGCAAATCTATCTAATGATCAAACCCTACTAAGGAATTCAAACTATGTACCCTAAGTAACCTTTGAATGGAGGATCGATGGATAGTTCTAGGAAAGAAAATGAAAACCCTACTTAAAGAAAACTAGTTCAATCATAACAATAAGCAAAAACAAATTATTCATCTAATAAGCAAATAACAACAACAAACTACTTCAACTAGCCTACTTAAATTCAATAAGCAACTATCCTGTGAAAGCAAGTAAATAAACAAGCAAACAACTATTCTATTAAAGCAAGTAAACAACGAACTAACCTAGGATAACTTATACAACAAGTAAACTAATTAAGACTAATCAATAAGCAACTAACTAAGCTAAGAGACAAGTGAACTCTATTCTTAATTTAAATTTCACAACTATGCCTAATTTACAAAAGAAATCTACTAAATTGAAAGCATTATGATAATAAAAGCAAGTAACAAGTAATCTTTAACCTATGATAAGAAAACTATCCCTTAATCTACCAAAGCAAGAAGACTATCTATCCTACAAGAGCAAGAAAACTATCTCCTAAGCTATGAAAGAAAGAAAACTATCTTCTAATCTATGAAAACTCAAATATAGTGTTGATGGTTATGTCTCCGGTGTCTTATGATATCGCGATGGTACTTGACAATGAATGATAATTCAAGAGGGATAAACTCGATATTGACTTCAATAGCAAAGTGAAAAGTGTGAATTAGGCAATCCAGTGAGAACTTAGCCATTATGAAAATAACATCAGTTATCCTGCATATCCATGTGACTATTACTCATGCATTAATCATCAACAGTTATAAAGAGGTTATGCTATGAAATTCAATTTCACTCTATACTACGTAAGGAAATTAATACTATACTAAATTAAATCATTAACTACAAATTGAAATTGCAACCTAAATCTAAGAAATAAATTGCATGAAGTAAGCTAAACTAGTTCTGTTTAATAATTCAAATTGCAAAAGAAAGAAATAATCATAAACATAAATTAAACATTATTCTAGTATATGACAAGTAAAAAAATGAGCAAATTAATTAACAACTATATAAGAAAAAACTAAATAGTAATTGAATAAGCAATCTAAAAATGAAAACTACAACTAATACTATCCATCCACTGAAGCTCTGTCAAAGAAAGCATGAATTAAAATTATGTTCTAAAACTCTGTTTTAAACTCTATTTTAAACTCTATTTTAAACTTGATTTTAAACTCTATTTCAACATAAAGAAAATCTAATCTATCATCTAATCACACACGGGGTTAGTGTCTAAGCTTGCAAACTTGTTCCTACTAACTACAAAGTTACTGCATATTAACAAAATCCTTCATACTAACCTGCAAAAGAGAACTCACATAGTTAAACTATAACAACAAATTATATGACAAAGAAACAAAATAGCAATTTCATATACAAGAAATAAAATAAAGGACATCTAAGCTATGAAATTCATAAATAACACATAGAACAGTTACCAGACTGCTGGTGCCCCCCCCCAACAAGTCATCGTCACTTCTCAAATGAACACCATGAACTCAATAAAGCGATTTCACCATTAAAATCCAAAAACATAGTCTTATATAATTCTGGCAAATGAAAATGGCAAAACATAGGAAAACCGTGTTTTTCTGTAACACACTACTTCTTCAGCTGCTTAACTATTGTATGACCACCACGGTGGTATTTATAAGCTTTACAGACCAATAGTTTGACCACTAGAGGGTCAAACCTCTTCTAAAAACAGTAAATTACATTAATGGTGCCCTAATTGCCGAAATAGAGCAAGCCAATAATCGCCCAACTTAACAACCCAAACTGAGTTGTCAAGAGTTCAGTAGCTGGAGGGGGCAAGCATGAGAAAAAACCATGTTCCTGATTCGCCCACAAATGGCCGCCAATACCATAACCGCCAAATCGCCCATCGTTTTTGTGCAGGACGGAGTGACGGACCGAGTACCAGATTGATTACCGAATGGAGTACTGGAATGAGTGCTGGAAGCAAAAACATGTTGCAATTTTTCCCTCTGTCGCCAAAAAATGAAATTAGATCCCTGGAAACATAAAAACATACTAAATTATAATCAAGATCATCATAAAACATGAATTATGCATACCTGGTGTAGATCATAGCGTTTTGGCACAAAATCCCTTCAAAAACTTCTTCAAAGCATAAAAATGCATATATACATTCGACAAAAGTATCTAATAAACGTCATAAAACCAATCATATCTTGGGCCGAACAATACCTTTCCAACAGGATATCATACGCCTAAAACGAATATCGTATGCAAAAGTTACGACCCTGGGAAGTTGATGTACTAACTTACCTAAACGAGGCCCACATGACTTTTGACGCTTCATCTCCTAGTGTTAGGTTTTTGGATGTCTAGGGTTTTGGCATTCCTATTTATTGTAAAAGGGCATTCAGAGCCTCATTGTAATCATCTTCTTGTGAATGAGCACAACCATCGCATCTCTTCTCAGAGATAAGCCACTACCATTCCAGTAAGGTTGTTTCCACTGCATTTTACAGTTTCAACTTATTTCCTTATTGAATATAAAACTAGTTTTATTGTATCTCTGTTATTTTGTGTTAATCACCTGTTAATAATCTGTAGTAATTTCGTTCTTCTCATAAATCTATGTCACCCAGCTTCCTTGTTCTTCTTTGTCTTGTCCCTTCTCCGGGGTATTTGCTGTTGGGAGAATAGGGCTTCTGACGTCTTTCCTTCCTCTGCAGCCTCTACCACTTCAGCCTCCGTGCGGTGTGATATTACCCTTTCCACGGATAGAGGAAAATATCCTTTTGGATCCTTGGGGATGACCGATGTGAGAAAAAATGAATCCTAGTTCCTCCCCAACCATCTTAATTCCTCAACTACCAACAATTTAATCAACGAGACATGAGAGTTTCCTTTTTGATTGATTCACTTCAGCCTATGCACTGTTTTCCATCTCTCAGAGGTTTTGGTGTAAGAAAAAGGGTATATTTAATGGTCTCCTTCCTATGAAGTTCATCAACAATCTAATTTGATGTGAATTTATCCTTTCGAACCTCCCTTCATAGGTGAAATATTTCATGATTACTCCAAGTAGTTTCCGAAAAGGTTATTGCAAATATCTACTCATAATGCTTGTCTTGACTTTCCCAACTAAAAAATATCGCTTGATGAAGTCTTGATAGTACCATGCGTCCAAGGGAATTCCCTTAAACCACCTTTTCCTGTGCATAGGGATCTCTGTTGCTGTTGATAGAGTTTCCTTGGTTACCTGAAAAGTGACACTCGAGATCATTGTGCAAAATCCATCCAAACTGAGTGCCAACTGCTCAGCTAGTCTCATATTGAATCCTTGAATTTTCCTACAAAAGGCCATGCACTTGAATTTTTCGAAGGACGTTCTGACCTCCAGATCTTGGTTGATCAACGTCAAGTTCTGGGCCTCAGACCCAGTGATTCTGCTGCTTCAAGCACCCCTCCTTATGTTTTGGGAGGTTTCCATGGCACAAATTCGTATTTGTCCTATGCGCGGTGGATTTGGAATGGGCCCAAGGCAGTAATATTGATCAACCTAGGCTTGCGAAAAGACTACAAACAATGCATAAGCTTGACTGGTGAATAAAATGCATGCAGAGCATCCATAATTTATAACCGAGTAGGCAGGAGGTGGAATCGTGCCAGGGAACACTAAATTCATGGTGACTGGATGTTTCGAAGTGAACTGAAGATTTTTCATAGCACATCCACGTAACGAGTACATTTCGAGGCATGTAAAGTACAACTAATAAGGCCTATAGAGAATATGTGATATGAGTGCCATGAATAATTAGAGCTTCCACCTTCACATGGTTGGCCCTAGTTAGTAGATAATGAACTATTCTCGAAACCAAGAGAAGCTCATGAAAAATGAGGTTTATAGCATAGTTGAAATTTGACTCATCATCGCCACCCCCCATTTTTCAGGGGGTTCAGGGACAATGCCCCTGATCCAAATTCTAGTTGTCCGTCTCCCATTGAGGAGGCTAATAAATTCTCTTCCTATCATTGCCAACTACAAGTATCTCTTGGAAACATAATAAAAAAGTGCAATCAAGTGAACATAATCCTTAGAAAACCCTAATTTAGTGGAGTCATCAAAAGTTGCCCCTAGTCTTAGTTGTCACCCTTCATGACAGTTGTCACGCAACGATCATTATATCAGAATGTTGGAGGCATCTGTTCATTGGGACCATGAGGCTTTTTCTCCTTCACTATATTCTAGCATTTTTTATTCTTTTTAAATCTTTATGTAATATGAAAAAGACAAAAAAATCAAAAGACATAAAAAAGAAAAGCAAGGGGGTGGTGTAATTTATATCTCTATGATTTAGTAATTAGGTGGCATCTGTAAGTTTTGTTTCCCTTGAAAAAATAACCTATTTTGATTCAATTGGGTTTTAGTATTTTCGTGGGAGATGTACCATGTGTTATCTCTCCAGGAGTCCTTCTCAGGTTGTAGCTTGAAGAAGCCTGGTAACTTAAAATGTTTCAAAAGTCAATAATCAGATAAGTAATTGACCTGGTGGGTGAAGAAAGACTATATCTATCAACCAGAACACATATGTGATAGGATGAATAAAGATAACACATATTACTTGTTAAATCAATGTTTATGAGTTGACCAATGAGATAACAATCATTTGCAACTAGACAAACTTAGATAACAATAATCATTTACAAATTGCAAGTTTTAATCGAAACTTACTAAATCAATATAAATAGTTTTCTTTCGAGAAGCAGATAAAGAAAGCACATACAAATATTTTTTTTGTTTTCTCTTTATAAATCTAACTAATCTTGAATTTAATAAACTATGAAACACATATATATAGGTAGTCAAAAGCTAATCTAAACATTTTGGTTTCATTAATATGTAAATGACAGAAACTAGAAAAACAAAGAAGCTAACATGTTTGTTTGTTCATGAGGTGTATCCAAGCATCTGTATGAATGAAGAACACCCAACTGCCATGCCCAAAAGAGAAATCTGCAATGAACTTTGTGATTGTTCTAAATAAATTTAAAACATGTATTGACGGTTGAGATTTAATGACAGAGGAGGAAACACGAATATAACCCTGTGATCTTATAATTGCACATAATTACAACAAGATAAATCTGGAAGTAACTTATGCATTTCATCATTCAATTAAAATTCAAAGATAAATCCAATCATTCTAATTGGAGATATGATCACAATATCTATATCTAGAGCAACAAATTATAGATGATATTTATAATATAAGTATCCCAAACATCATAGACCATTAAGTCTAAATCTATCAGACCTATTAATGTATTAGGATTAACAAAACATAAATGGAAACATCATTAACAAAAGGCTAAATCCAAAATGCATATATGTTGTTTCATTAAGTCTTGGAATCACTCATCCATAACCAGATGAGACAATGCTTTTAAAAGTCAATAATCAGATAAGTAATTGAACTAGTGGGTGAAGAAAGTCTATATCTATCAACCAGAGCACATATGTGATGCACTAAATAAATATAACACATATTACTTGTTAAATCAATGTTTATGAGTTGACTAATGAGATGACAGTCATTTGCAACTAGATAAACTTAGATAACAGTAATCATTCAAAACACGGGAAAAGAGAGAAGATGACAATCTGACATTAACAGTGAAAGGAACTTGTGATCTGTATTATATAAAAGGTGTCAGTACAAAAAACAACATGGTATAGTCTCCAGACTCGAACCATCAGTCTATAAAATTGATAGGATTTATATCCTTTACAATCAGTTTCAGATCCTGAGAAATTGGATCTGAAATACTAATAATAGAAAACTGTTACAAAAAATATTTCAAAAAGTATGGATCTAGTCCATTTCTAGGATTCAATTTTTCTTCAATCCTCTAAGTCTTCGACAGCTGCATGAAGGTCCTGATGTATGATGACAAGGCTGGTTTCTTTCTTCAACAGCTGGATATGTTCCTCAACAGCTGTAAGTAGTCTTCAATAATGACAAGCTAATCATCAACCTAGCTACCTTGTTTAATGCCTCAAAACTCTGAAACAAGATGCCAAAATGTATGGAGCAAATTGCTTGAGATTACTTTATGCTTCATCACCAAAAATCCCCTTTGCTCGAGTGCCAAATCTTCAAAATCTGTTTCCAATAGTTTCAACGGCTCTTTTTCCCTACAAAATGTGAGTTAGCCACCGAAAGCCCTGATTTTTGGCGGCTAACTATGTGTTGTTATGCTGATTATGCCACCGAAAAGTCTGTGTTTGTTAAAAATATAAAAACTTCAAAAATGAGTCTTTTACTTGATTATTTGGACTGATCCACTTGCAAATCTTGAGCAACCTCTGCAAGGACATGAAAATCTGGGTGTGTAGCTATTTTAGCCTTCAACTTTTTGATCTTTTTCTTCAAATGCTTAGCAAACCAAAATAGTTGGTGATTATCCTTTATGATATGCTTCTTCTTCTTATTTTCCTTTACACTTTCAAGTGCCAATCTTTCCAAGGTTGCACTAGTTTTTGCAAAATTCTTTGATAGAGTCTCATATCTGGCCTTTATCACCCTCTCTATCACTTCCTGTTGTGATATTTTCTCTTTGAGTTTCTTAATCTTCTGTGATTTGCCAGATTTTCTCTTGCTTGATTTTTCTCCTTCCTCATAACCTATGAACCTCTCAATTTTTGGTGCTTTCTCCATAGAAAATTCTATATTCTGATCAGCAGGGACCTCTTCTTTGTTTGGCTCAGAATCAGATTCTGAGTAGGGTAAGTTAAGCACATTTGCTTTCTTGGTCTGTTGAGTTGAAGCTTTCTCTGCAGCTTCCTTGAAAACCAATTTCTTCTTTGCCTTCTTGACTTTTGAGCTAGACGCTGGTTCTTCTGAGAGGTCAAGGGTGATGGCTCTCCTCCTATTTAGACTGCTTTGAGGAGTTGGTAGATTTTTGCTTGATTTCCTCTTGTCTTTATCAGGTTGAGTGTCTAACTCAAAACCTCCCCAAAACATGAAGTGTTCCCATGTTCTTTCTTTCTTCCTCAATTCTTCTACAAGAATCATTTTGATCAAACCAAAATGAAACAAGGTGTTCT
Organism: Picea mariana; assembly: GCA_032191745.1. NCBI lineage: Eukaryota > Viridiplantae > Streptophyta > Pinopsida > Pinales > Pinaceae > Picea > Picea mariana. Next base: position 450,190 of record JASDQU010738869.1, read on the forward strand.
GGATATGGTCAGGTTCATCTTGGACCTTATGTGACATCTTTGTCAAGCTCTTGTGAAAATAATATGGTAGATTGGGAGGAACCTTTCCTGTAAAGTGGTCCATAAGTTTTAAGTGGTATAACATGGCCCTATCATACCTTCCCTCTGTAGTTATATACAATTGTATGGTGTTTAGAAGAGTCTGCCACTCCTCCTCTAGATGAGAAATGGGGATATCCCTATTCCAAATGATGTCTTGGAATTCAGTATTTAATTAAGGTCTAAACTCCAGATTCTTGGTGATTGTGGTTTTGAACCATTTTTTCCCTGTTCTTGGCATGTCTGTAGCAGAGGCTATGGCTGCTTCATCAACTTGTATCTCCAAAGGTATAACTATGGCTTTGTTTCCATCATAAGATTTTGCAAAGGCTTCTGTGATACCCTGGTGGTAACCCTCTTGTAGCTTTTCCACATAAGTGAGACAGCCTGCATCTCAAAAATACTGATGAATCTCTGGATGAGATTGTAAATATTGAATGTTGTCTAAATCCTTCCTAAGAGGTGGACCACCTCATTTCTTACTCATATGCAAAACACAAGATAACCTGTAGAAACCTGAAACAGAGAAATTACCAATTGAAAGAACCTGCTGGCGATGTAGAATAAACTCTGTATGATCAACTGGTGGAGGATAAACGTTGTTTATAGGAATTCATAACTCATGGAATTTGAATTTGAATGATGGCCATAATGTTGATGTAGACAAGAACGCCAATCTCTAATAACAATGATCATCCTACCTTTATGACGTGTGTACTTCCTTTTCTCTTTCAAACTCCTGAAGAGGCGGTGCCCAAAACTGCTTCTGCACTTTCGGTGGCTCCTTCTTTTTCCAAAAGTTGCATTTGTCACAGAAAGCTTGACTTTTTGGTGTCTCCTTCTTGTTTCCAAAAGCCGCATTTTCCATCGGAAGCTTGACTTTTCAGTGGATCCTTCTCAATTTCAAAACAATGGTTAGCCACCAAAAATAATTTTCTTTGAGTTTTGAAAGCAATAAACAACAAATCGATTTATTTTGGAATTTCTCACTTATTACCTTTGCTTGGAGACCATTCTTGGATCATGTTGTCATTGATGACAATGGTTTGATTGATTGATGTCAAAGGATTGATTGATTGATGATTGATGTAATATAATATGTATTGTCCTTGATGAGAATGCATAGATGAAGATGGACAAGGAGTTGTCATTGATATGATGAAGATGGATCAATGAGTTGTCATTGATACATGATGAATATGGATCGATGTGGTTTCATTGGTATATGATGCATTGTTGGAAAAATGTATAGATAACTCATTATTGTCTTATCATGATTGATAAGGTGCACAAATGGATGAACTCCAAAGTGGTCCCCTTATGGTGAAATCCCTCACGGAAAGACACTTTGCGGATTGAGTTATCCTAGAAGAATGGTTGGAGGACCCATGCTCTCATTATTGTCTTATCATTATTGATAAGGTTCACAAATGGATGAACTCCAAAGTACCCCCCTTATGGTGAAAGCCCTCACGGGAAGATGCTTTGCGGATTGAGTTATCCTAGAAGAATGGTTGGAGGACCCATGCTTGTATGTGGAATAATGAGATGAAGATCAAAGAAATTGTTGGTGAAACTATCCTAGATGGATAGTGTTTGTCATGCCATTTCTGGTGGTATGTGAAATTTCACATAACTCCTCATGGTTTGAGAGTTATGGCCTTACGAAGATGAAGGACCCCCACATGAAGACTTGAAGCCCCCAAGGTCAAAGAAGTCAAAGTGACCTAAAATAAGAAATCATTATTTAAATGATAAAGTAAAGTGACAAAATCAAGGTGAGTTATTTAAATAATAAATAGAAGTGACAAAATCAAGAAATGATAAAATAAGA
>JASDQU010738870.1:0-19263 GCA_032191745.1 Picea mariana
TCCTCCTCTAGAATGTTCTTAGGTAATGGTAGCACTATATAAAGGGGCTCAAGCAATGTAATGAGACATGAAGAGAAGTATTGTATTTGGAGCGGTAGCTCAATAGGAGGATGCCCCCTCGAAGAGGCAAGTGAACAGGAGAGGATCCCTTCCATAATAAGATCCATTGTATGGTGTTACCCTACCTCAAGGGTTTGGTAATAATAAAGTGTGGTTTCTTCTATCTTGCTTGGGGATCTATTGTTTATTCAGTATTTGTGGTGATTATATTTGCAGATCTATTCTGGGTTCTTAACAGTGTCTCTCTTATGAAATTGGTATTGGAGCATTTGAGGGTAAGGGTTGCAATGGCCAATTTCCACTCTCTTTTGGGTGTTGAGTTGTGGAAGGTGAGTTGATGTTTGGAGGAAAGTTTGTGGATTTTCCTCGGTCCATAGGATTTTCATAGACAAGTTGATTTGCAGCATGAAAATATTATTTTGGGGAAGGATGGTCGAAGTAATCATGCAGTAGCAAGTCTAGAAGTGAAAGACTTAGATAGTTGGATGAACTTTAAAGGTGTTAGAGTAGAGGCTCATGAGACTTGAAGACATATTAGACACCATGGTGATAGTAATGGATACATTTGTGAATCCTTATTTGGACAAGTGGAATGTACCAAACCTGAGTAGGAAGATGAAGACATTTGAAGATTCAACCAAGGAAGTTAGAATATTTCAACTTGTATGGGGCAGGCTTGGTAGTAGAACAAGAACAAAAGGAAGAATCCCAATGACCTTGGTGCATGAGGACCAAGGAATAGGTTGAATGCTCTTTGCATACACTTTGGTGAGACAATTGGTGAGATGACATAGAAATCAAACATTTGTTGGAACAAGGTACAAGAAAAATTGGTCCGAGCATATGTGAAGTATGGTGATCTTCCAAATTCTTCAGATGGCCTAGATACAAGATGGATTGTGGATGTTTGATGTGATATTGGAAGTCACTTGTTATTGAATTCTCATTGAGCTACAATAGGTTGGATGATTTCCAAGGAGAAAGTAGTGGAGCCTAGTGCACTCTGAGAAGGTGACTTGGTATGAAAGAAATGTGGAAAGTGACCAAATTTTGGAAGGAAAAGATTGAGTTTTGTCCATGAGGACATGCATTTTCATGAATTTGGTGGATAGTTGGATTGGCCACATAACTATCTTGGGGCGTGGAGAGTTTACTATTCGGAAGCATGACAAGTTGGTCGAAGTACAAAAGCTATGGTGGGTTCAAAGGTGCAACACTTAGGTGATGGGACAATCTTCTAGATGATGCTTGGGTCACCATTGTAAGAGGAAGTTGTCATAGTGTTGGATTGGATTACACCCACAATTGCAAGATGAAACAACAACATAGGCATTGGTGACAGAGTTTGGAAAAGAGGTGATTTCCAATGGAGGATTGGACGAAGCGTAGCGACATGAAAACTCTATCACGAAGAGTGTGGAGATTTGGGCATGTTGATTGTGGATATATGCATGGATTTGGATAATGGACTTGAGGACAAAAGGTTCTTAAGGATGTTGCCAAGGACATAAATGGTTTTTAATGTGGGGGGTTGTAAGACCCTTGCCTAGAGTGGCATTAGGAACTTCCACTACAATGAGATGGGAGGATATGTTGGAGAAAAGATATTGTTGAGACACCTTTCTCACTGGAAAGACGCACCTTGTTGGTCCTTGTATAGTCTCCTTGGTTTGTTGGCATGTTGCAACTCAGATAAACAAATTCCTTGACCCATGGCAAGGTGAACTTTAGATAGTTAGACATATTGACTCATTGGAAAGGTTCTCTATAGACAGAGTCAAGCACACCTATGGGCATAAAACATGCACCACGAATGAACTCATGCACAACTATGGATAGACAAAGTGCATTGGATAACAATGAGACATTGGATGAACCAAAGGAGTTGGATGGACTTAGCTAGAGGCATAGGAAGTTCTTGTAGGTAACATCATTCATAGACATGCATTGGCATGATGGATGAAGACTTAGGAGGCTTGATGACTTGGGTCCCTAGACTTATATGGATAGATGGAGTTAATTCGTACGCAGTTGGGGGTTGCGATGAATGATCAAGTTGACTTCTCCTACAAGATGTTGTGGACCACAACCATGAGTTTCACTCATTGAGCATACTCCCTTGGGCATGCATCCATCAAGCACACTTTCATTAGACACCTTGAGTGCAACTAGATTTAGTTAGGTGGATCAGGAGTATTCGTGCAGGATTGAATGAATTGGGAACATTGGGGACAATTGGGACGATTGAAATGAGTGAGTAAATTTTCCTTCAACAGACTTGAGATAGATCAGATGAGTTGGCCCACTTAGGAGAAGTTGGGCATGGACGAATGAAAAATTAGTAGATGGGATGACCTCGATAGGCTTAACATGACTCAGTTGATGGGACGAGATGGGTGGATGGGATGACTTGGGTGAATGGAATGACTATGACAGCATTGGGATGACTTGACTGGATCCGACATGGTTTGGAACAATGTGATGGCGAACACGACATAGAAGTTAATGAAGATGAGGAAGTTGACTAGATGGCTCTTGGGTCAACCTTTGAGAAATGGGGCTTGCAAGCAGCAACAAGACTCATATATATAGGAGGACACCTGGAAGTGCCAAAAAAAACAAGGGAAGACAATAACTCACACAACAAGGAGTACAAGGGTTTTTTTGATTGCTCCAATTTTAGGGTAGGGAACAATTGAACAACTTGTACTTCCTTGTTGATATGGAGCATAGAACAAGAATTGTAGGAGACAAGCTTGTGGAAGCTTCTTCGGTTTCTCTATACAAGGTTGTTGGGTAGCTTGGAATGAGGCTAGTTTACCTTGGTTTCTTTGCACTTCTGTAATTGGGTTGCACACAACTGGCTACAACGCCCCCACTATATAATGTAAACATTCCATGTATAATAAAATGTTTAGGCACTTGGCTTGGGTGCCATCCCTCATACTTGTGTGGTGTATTGCATATGCTTTGTTTCTGTATTAGATGTTTATCTTCTTTGCACATTGTTAATTAGATAAGGGTAATGTTGGCTAAGTGTTGGATTGTGGAACTATTTCAAGGTTGCAATTCAATGCATGTCTGTGTGCTCCTTGGATGAACTAAGTGCATTAGACTTGTTTGGGCATCTAACTTGTTGTAGCCTAAGGAAAGGTTATAGGTAGACTTTAGGTGAAAAGGCATAGTTTGATTGTAGTAAGGGTAAGTTGGCCAAGTCACCATGGTCAAGGAAAAACAATGGTCATGAGCAATGTTGCATGATGGTCACTAAGAGTTCATGACAAGTACTCTACATAATTCTTAATTAATAAAATTTTAACTATATTTTTTTCCTTGATCCAAATTAATATTTCTAAATTAATCTAAAATTCTATATGTTAATGAAAATGTATATTAATAAAGACATTGTTTATACTTTTCATTGTTATATATTGACTATTTTTATAGACTGTTCATTGTATCTTCTCCCCTTGTTAAATGCTCGGTACCCACTCCCTCACCATAGTACCTCATTAGGGTTCTCTCGAGGCTTAAACATACCAGCCCCAACAACACTCATGTAGGCATGTACAAACTCACCAACTAATGGCACATATGTACCAGAGTTAGTTCATAAATCAGGCGTGCGGTAGGCAAGTTTAAACTTCACTGAGATGATTGAGCAGATTCAATTGATCGGAGACCAAAAGCAGAGGAACAAACAACAATGCAAGGAACAACACCGGTAGCATAGGCATTACTTCGAGTTACAACCCCAATTTATGTCTCTGTGAAGGCTCTCTATCCCAACCTCTCCTTAAACCATTACTAGATTAGTATTTAGTGATGAACCAAAAACCAATTATGTGCCATGCTTGTGGTTGATTAGGATAAAGTAAAACATTATAAAAATTGTTAAAGGAAACCTAATCTAGTACTTAAACAAAATGATGATAAAAGTAATAAAGAAACGTAGGATAGTTGCCATGGTGGGAAGAGAGTGGCAAACAGTAAAGTTTTAAAATAATAGACAAGTTCAACAAAAAGACATTTTTGCCAATCAAAGCAACTTTAGCCTATCATTCTTGCAAATAGAAGTTCTATTTGAGATTAAGCCCCTCAACTCACGTGCTCCGCCGAAATATGTAACGATTTAAGCTCTACCAAACTTAGTCTCACATTGACTAGTGGATCCCTCACATTGACTAGTGGATCCTATGTTAACGGAGGGACTTTTGAAAGAACTTGAAATACGGTAGTAGACAAAAAGGAGAAGAAAAAGGAAGCCACATGTACAAAAGGGAAACCACATGACCTTGCATTCAATAGTATATTTTTATTTTGTCCTTTCAGATATATATATATATTTTTATTTTAAATAGACATTAATAATTAACATAAATAAAATTAAAGTACATTAATATATAAATTAAATTAAATCCAAGGTCGTTTTTCAGGAAACAGCTTAATATTATTATATTTTTGAATGCAGAACTTCTCTGGAATAGAAAGGCCAAGGCCAGCCTAGCAAAGGCATGCGACACAGGCGAGAAACATCCATAATTAATACAGAAAACTTTGGATTTCGATTGAATATTACAGAATCTAGCGCGGCAATATACGACTTGGAGTAAAATAGTGAAAAAGAGGAGGTAAATTTGATCTTGAAGCAAACTGTAAAGAGTGACTTCCATGTGATAGTACGGGTATAATTGTCAGAGAAGCGCCTAATATTCAAATTCAATAGTAGTTGCAAATTGCCATGCACGAGGAGGAGGGGGAATGTTTTAGCTTAAATACGACTCTCTCACCAACATATCCCTCCACGCTTATGCCCCTGCTCTTGTTCCTGCGTCTTCTGCTGCCTTTCACAGAGGCTGTTTTCTTTTCTTTCCAGCTTGTAGGATCTTCTCTTACACCACCCCTTTGTTGTAAATTTGACATCGTGTGAGCTCCAAAGGAGAAGGATTAATTATCGATTTACCATTTGTGTGTATGCAGCTATATGAATGATCATACTAATGTTACTGTTTTGAAGCTTGTGGATGTGATTTTCTGGTTTTTTGATAACAGCTGTGGTTATGTAGTAAAGAAAGCACGTGAAGTCTCGTAGGGTCTCCTAGTCTTCTCTCTCTCTGTGAAGCAGAAGCATTCGTTTCTCTCTCTCTGTCATTGATTTCAGCTTTCTATTACTAAGTTAAGGCTATTCTCTGCTCTTTATATCAATTTTGATCTTGTGAAAAGGCACAATGAAGCTCGGTTTGTGGTCAGTATGGGGAGCTCTAATGCTTTCGTGTGTGTTATCGTACTCTACTGCGAAAGCTCGGCTTATGGGCTTCAACCCTAACGCTATTCAACCTCCACAACCGCCTGCCCTTCATAAAGCTAACGAAGTGGGCAATATCTTTCGAGATACACCCATGGGAAGGAGCTCGACTAATGAGAACAAGCAAATACCATTCGCGTCTGCAGAGACAAAACTACCTTCCACGCTCAAAGTGACAGTACAAGGTAGCCTTGGTCACAACCACGCCCATGGAATCAAGGAGGCTGAAACGGTAGCGGGTGGAACTCAAATCTTTTCCAAGCGTCCTAGTGAGTCCAACAATGATAGTGCGAGAATGAAGAAGGTTGATGCAGTGATGGCCTTTCGTCCCTCATCATCCGGCCATAGCCCAGGGATAGGCCACGATGATCCTCCTGGTCCCATGTTGTAAAATCAGCCGGCACCACTATATCATTGCCAGCAATATCTATATGTTTTCCGTCTTATATTTTCATGAATTAGAAGAAACATCATGCATTGTTGTTCATTAGAGTGAAACACTGTCTGGTGCAAGTGTAAGGATCTACACCAATATGTAGAATGCAATGTAATTCAAACACAAAAAGAATCATGTGTTGTTGTTCTATATGCATCAGAATCGTAATAGAAGTTAGTTCTTTGGTTTTTTACAGTCTCTTGTGGACACGGGCATGAGTAGCAAGGTGTCTTTATATAGGCAAAAGTTGTTAGAGATAATGCTTACAGCTGTTGTAATTGTGATTGTAATTGTGAGTTAGTTTTATAGCTGTTGTAACTGTGAGTTAACTGTTGTAACTGTGAGTTTTTAGGTTAACTACTTTTAGCTAATCAGATCCACTTTTTTAGGATCTAAATTGTTAAGAGTCGGTGATCTAGATGCTATATATGTAACCTCCATTTATCTGTGTAATACATTCTATTATTGTGTGTTAATCTTGTGCAATGGCTGCTCTCTCGATTTCCAAGTAAATATCTTCCTTTGTACGATTTTTTTTTATGCATTTTAAGGTTTTCCGAATGATTTGAATCTTCGTTGGCAGCTCTTAGATTAGCTTATGATAAAAACGAAAGAAATAAAATATTGGCAATGAACCTTTCTCTGATATTTATATTGATTGATATCAAAATAGACGAGTGAGAACGCTGAAGGCCATATCATATAATATCAGATTAGAATGTTCAATCTACCGAAACTCTGTTTTAATAATAGACAAGCAGAACAAACCACAATATGGAGCTTTATGTCATCAGACAGTTGTTCGAGCTTACTGAAATTATAATTTCTCCGTCAATGAATCAGCAGTTGCATGTTACTGAAATTAGAATCTCTCGATCAATGAATCGGTAGTCAATGCAGAGATCGATTGTTTGACATCTTGCTCGCTTGGGAGGGGGAGAGAAGTCATGCCGTTCTCTCTGGTTTTTCCGACATGCCGTTCTCTCTGGCAATGGACCATAAACTGAAACATGCACAGATGTCTACATTTACATTCTAAGAATACAGAGATGATAGCAGGGCACCTTCCCATACAATGCCGTAATAAAATGGTGTCTTATATTTCATTAAAAGGACGTCTGCATTCTTAGGAACATTCCCATACAAGTTTTCATTTTTCGCCAACTAACACCAAATAGGTTGTTCGACCGGTATTGTTAACACATGTAGGTATTTTGGTAATCAACACAGCCGTTAACTCGCTGCTGGTCAATTTCAAAAAGTTTATGGTTTGTAAGATGAAATTAGCGGCTGTGTTTGTTATGTCACTGTCATAAATGTTATGACTAAACGTGATATAAATATAATTTTTTTTTAATTATATTAAGTAAATGTTAAAAAGTAAATATGTTAACATTTTTAATTGATAATTATATGATTGAAATTTAAATAAACTTGATATAAATATAATTTTTTCTTAATCATACTAAGTAAATGTTAAAAATAAATCTGTTAACATTTTCAATTAATAACTATATAATTGAAATTTATAATTAAAAGATCATTAAATTACCCATTATCAATAATTATAAATCTTTCAAAGTAATTACCAATATTTTTTTAATAATTACATCAAACAAAAATTACACAGCTTTAAAAACTTCAACGAAGGTATAAATTCCACCCAATTTTAACTCTTTCTAACTAATTTTTATTCGTATCATTTTGCCCCGTCAAACAAGGGCGAAAATATTCGTCAATGATATTACTCATTTTCTGTTACAATGGCTGCTCTGACAGCCAAAAAGTATTTCTGATTCCATTGGTAAAGGACTCTTCCTCTCCACCTGAGATGATTGGACGCATAATATAAGCATTTACCTTAAACATGGAAAGGCAAAATAAATAACTGCTTGACATGGTGGATTCCACTATACAGATGATTGACAGGCGATTGACAGGCGATTATTGAATCTGGACGTCTCGGATCTGAGAGTCGAGACAGTCCCTCCCATAGTTGCACTGTCCTTCACAGTGTTTTCTATTTCTATAGAAGAGAACCTGGTAGTATTTGTATTGAAGAGTCACAGTAGTTGTCATCAGTGATCTGAACCTGGTAGTATTTGTATTGAAGAGTCCCAGTAGTTGTCATCAGTGATCTTGGGCGGTTGTAGCAGATTATCAACAATCTAGTCTCCATTTCTGTCCAATTTACGGAGGGACAGCATTATATTATTCTCACCACCTTGCATAATGAAGACAGAGCTGGACTTAGACCTGACAAAGTTACATTCTTTCAGGCGTGAATGCACTCTCAGAATTGAAATTTTAACAACACCTTATGATGCCTGTGATCAAGGGTTGCTCGGAATGAGCTTTCTTTTGCTGTGGCTGCACTTTGTTGTTACACAGGAAACCCAATAATTAGATCAACATTACCATTACCGTTGGTGTAGTTCGAAAGATCACTCATACACCAACCATTAGACGATAATCTGATTTGTAAGCTCTCAAGGAAATTCATAAAGCTCTACTCCCGATTAAGTATAAACCAGAATTCTTTATTATTGTTAAGAAGAGCTATGGTTTGTATGTTACTCGGTATACATCATGGACAATTGAGTGTTTATGTTTTCCTTGTTGTTTACATAGATAGTACAATGCATTATTACATTGAATGTTACATGATAGTTTTTCATTACTTTGTTTGTATACTATATTATGGAGAATTGAGTGTTTATATTTTAGTATAGGATAATTTGAGTGAGTTTAATGGTTAAGAGTATGTGTTTTCTCCACTATACTACAATTTGAGTGAGCCTAATGGTTAAGAGCATGTGTTTCCTCCTTGAAGTACAAATTCAAATCTAGAGGGGGTAGGGTATGTATACCTTAGTCCTCCACTTTATTGGAGAACAACAAAATTTGGCTTCTCTAATTTTAAATATTTGGTTTATTGATTTAGTGTTATTAGCAGTAGTAAAATATATTTTTTTATTCATCAAATTCATATCATACTATGTTCTAGGTGTTTTTGCTGCATCTTGTTGTTCTCTGAAAATGCTCACAACAACATCATGCGGGAACAAGTACCATAGTTTGATGGAAAGAATTATGATGTCTAGTGTATCAAGATGAAGATTATTTTCTACTCTAAAGAATTATGAAAGCTTGTTGAAAATGGCTTCCACTCACTCAAGTTGAGAAGAATGTGTTAAAAAAGAACATGAAGAAGGATACCAAAGCTCTTTACAATATACAAACTATGGTGGGAGACTCCCTAAAATCCAAATAAGGATGGGAGACTTTCCGAACTACATACCAAGGTCACAAAAGGTAAAACTTGTCAAGATGCAATTGTTAAGAAAGATATTGAAAATTTGCAAATGAAGTATTTTGACTCTATGAAATAATTCTTTAGAAGCACTATGAGGTTGGTTAATCTAATTAGAAGTAATTGAGAAACTTTTGATGAATAACCAATCATTGAAAAAGTCTTGAGAAGTGTTTCGGGTTCCTATTAGAATTAGAGGCAAATCATCTAGCAATAGAGGTGTTTCTATACGTGGTGGAAGTGGAAGATTCAATAGTAGACATGGAGGAAACGATATTTTTTTTAGAATAATATCCAAGGTTTGGACATTATGCATATGAATGGAAAAGAAAACATTATGATACAGATAAAAAAAAATGAAAATTTCATTAATAGAGATGAAAATGAATGTGAAAAAAATGAAAAATTAAAATCAATGAGTGGAAATAAATGTTTCCTATCATTGATGAATTAACAAAATTGTGAAGAGAATTGGAAATAAAAATATTTAAGTACAAGTCATCGGTAAAGGAGGTATCTCTATGTGCACCAATCAAAGTCATAAGAAACAAACCCAAGATGCACCAACCAAAGTCATAAGAAACAAACCCAAGATGTATACTACATCTCTAGATTTAAACATTTAAGCTCATTATTATCAATGACTTAGTTGAGAAGGGATATATGGTCAAGTTTGAGAATGAAGAATGCATTATTTTTTATAGAAATAGTAGTGATAGTTAAACTGCATTCAAAATGATAAACACAAGAATGTTTCATTGAATTGTGAAGGATAAATTTTCAAGTACATTTGAACTTGACACAATAGACAAATATTTCAACAATAGGATCAATGTTGACAAATATTCCACACGAAAATGGGAAACTTTTGTAAGTTTGTCGTTCAGGCCCGACATTGGAGTAGGAAGGGGAAAACGCAGCATGGGGGGTGGTATGACAGAGAAACTTCCACTTCAACAAATACATGGGATGCAAGAGAGTCTTGGGAGGCAGGAAATAGATTTGTGGAGATGTGATCTGAGGAGGAAAACAAGGAATCCAAGGAAGTGGAAGAGAAAGTTAGAGAGAAAAGGATGGACATGATGGATAGAGAAATGTTGTAGGAGGTGGAGGACTAGGTAGAGGACCCCTTCTCCTCCATAACAACAGAAACAAAGTAATTCAAGATAGTTGAGATGTATTGGATTGTGAAGGGCATGGTGGGATAGGCTCTACACAAAACTAAGAGGGAGTGGGTGGATTTCTTTCACGTGATTCTCATCATGGAGGGGAAATTCGAGTTGTTCTGTAAGTCATAGTATGGTATCAGGTTTAAGGTGTCCACAAACCAAAAAAATAGGAGGTCAAGAAAGGATCCCAAAGCCTTTTGGGTTTGGTGAGCTATTCAATTGACTTGGATGAGGAGAAAAAGGGCACAACAGGGATAGATAGTAAGGGCAGAACCAAGCCAAGCAATGTACAACCCTAGAAGGATGCACCGAGCTAACTGGTTCATTGAATTATGGTTTCTGGATGTCATTTTATTTTTCTCCAAGATAAATATAGTAATGATACTAGGTAATTGTTTTTGGCTTTAACTCAACTAGTTTAAAGCCATACATTGTCCTATTTAGAACTCTGGACATAGCTATGTTTTTTTTTTCTATCAGACTAGCTGATTATGACTAGAAAACACTGAACATTTTGTGTATATAATAAATTTTCTCTTTTATCTAAAAAACAATATTACTTTATTTATAAATTGTAAAATGATTTCTCCCTTTAATTACAATTTATTTAATTTATATTTTAATCACATAGATTTACATTTAACTTATGTGATTTCAAATCTTTGTTTAATTGATTTAGTGTTACTAGCAACAATTGTACTTGAAAATTTATACTTCACAATTCAATAAAATACTATCTTGAGTTACCTTGATGTAGAGGTTGTTGTCTGCACTTTATTTTCTGAACCCTACCTGCCGTAAATATTTATCCAGTCTAGAGTACCATGCTCTAGGAACTAGTTGTTCAATGTAGACTTCTTCTTCAAGTTCCCCATTCATAAAATCTGATTTCACGTCCATATTATACTTCTACAACTGATTAATCTATCATATTGTACTTTTGCTAACTGAATGCACTGAATCTGTCTACTCAAATTCTGCAAGTTGTTCAATGGATGGTTATCTGGTCTATCTCAGCTACCGCATAGACTCCCCCTGTCTAATATTCATATTACCTAGGAGTCTCTAATCCAGATGGCTCAGAACAATTCTTGTTGTGATGTGTATTCATCATCATATTCATTGGTAGATTCATCATCATCTTCATTGGTAGATTCATCATCTCTCTGAGCTCTGACTTCTTTCTTTCTATCTGTGGATTCATCTTTCACTATAATGCCTCAAAGTACAATCTCTTCAACCTTGATCCGGATTATTTTCAGCACGAAATGAGAGCGGAGATATAATAAAGAAATGCACATAGATATCGTGTATATCCAGTAATATAACAGAAATATATCAAAGATGCAACCATAAACACAGAGATACAGTAATACACGATTTCTATTAATCAAAGAAATGCACAGAGACAGTAAAAATACAGAGTGAAAGACTCGCTAGAATGGTGGTAGCTTATCCTTGAGAAGATATGTGACGGCTACTCACATTCGCAAGAAGATGATTACAATGAGGCTCAGAAGGCCTTTTTACAATAGATGGGAATGCCAAAAGTCCTAGACATCCAAAAACCTAACCCTTTTACAATAGATACATCTCAACTATCTTGAATTACTTCATTTCTCTTGTTATGGAGAAGAAGGGGTCCTCTACCTAGTCCTCCACCTCCTCCAACACTTCTCTATCTGTCATGTCCATCCTTTTCTTTCTAAATTTCTCTTCCACTTCCTTGGATTCCTTCTTTTCCTCCTCAGAGCACATCTCCACAAATCTATTTCTCCCAAGACTCTCTTGCATCCCATGTATTTGTTGAAGTGGAAGTTTCTCTGTCATACCATCCCCCATGCTGCGTTTTCCCCTTCCTACTCCAATGTCGGGCCAGAACGACAAACTTACAAAAGTTTCCCATTTTCATGTGAAATATATGTCAACATTGATCCTATTGTTGAAATATTTGTCTATTGTGTCAAGTTCAAATGTACTTGAAAATTTATCCTTCACAATTCAACCTATACCTCAACCATGCACCAACTTGTACCTCAACCTGTACCATGAACAAGTGCATCAACCATGCACCAAACCTGTATAAATAACCTACCACAACAACCTATCCAAACAACCTATCATAACAACCTATATCATCAATCTTATCAACCAAATCAAATCTACTCACCAAGATCAATCACCAAGACAACTCTCAAACATGGATGATTTTAAGGATGGAAATTTATTTTAAAATGAAGAAACATTGGCGAATATTACTAATCCTTCATATGGAAACTATAATATGTTTGGCGACATTTTTGTAAAAATATTCAAGTTTCTAAGGATTTTATATAATTTGTATAAAACTTTGGCGATTTTTAAGGTAAAATAATTTTATCCTATAAAATTTGGGTGAATCATTTTTAGAATAGCGACTCTGTTTTTGGGAAAAACCATGGAAAATTAGTCCATGAGCGGAATTTATCCCCTAAAATCATCATAGCTCTCAAATATGTGCATCAACCAAGCATAAAACAACAACTCATAATCATCACAAAGATCAATATGTGCTTCTAATAATATACCAAGACAAGTATGCTACATCATCCCTAAACGATGTGTCAACAATACTACTAACAAGTTCCTCCAACCATGTACCAAGTATGTACCAATCATGTATCAAATACACATAAACTATGACTCATCAATATGTACCAACATCATCAACTATACACCTCATGTATGTGCCAGCTCATCAACTACTTGTCTCAACCATGTACCCAAGATGTACCTCAACCAAAATACCTCATAAATTTCATCATCCAAATATGATTTGTAACTCTGTAATAGACCTGGTGTATATGATCACATACCTACAAACCTTCCTTAACTTTAACAACAAGAGACTATCATTTTCATCAAACATTACTTTAGCCTCACATGACTAATTTTGGATTAGTAAAAAAACCTAACTTGAAATAATCATAACTTTGTACCTATAATGAATAAAGATCTAAAAATGGTACACAATTTTATTTAGTGTCGTTTATGTAATTCCTCCATATTTCACTACTTGGAACCTCTCAAAAAATAAATTATAGAAAAAATGGGATACCTTGTTGAATTCTAGCTTATTCTAGAGAGCGAACTTGCAGAGAATGCCCCGCATGAAATATTTGTTGTATGGCTTTGAAAATTGTACACAGAATACTAAAGACTGTATTCTAACTAATAGATTTGGTCTTACTAAATTTGGATCTGTTATGAATATTTATGACATTTTTACCCAAAACATCTGTTTTAGACTAGTTTCAGGACTAGCCACAAACCCTATTTTCCACAGCGTGTAACTCTAAAAATACAATGATCCACGAGATGAAATTTGTATCACAAATACTTGGATATGTTTCCTCAATGGACTCCCAATATGACGGTCTGAATCATCATATAAACAAATTTATTGCAAAAATGGTGAGATGCCCTGTAAATAACATACCTTAGAAAGCATCATCAAAAGAATTTATCCTCCCTTGAATTTTGGCCTTCTTTACTTCAACTTCCCTCTGAAATTTGGCTTAGATATACTTTGGTTACCTCATTTACCTGTAGATATTCAATATTCTCAAGTTTAATTAAAATGAGAGAGACTTGCCTTTTATTTATACTTTCATTTAGCTTCCTCAAGGGGTTACCTTTTAACCATCTTAACCAACTTTCCTTATTTTATGGTTAACCCACTTCTAACCACTTGTCCACTTAGCAATTTATCCATTAACTTTATTATTTAAATAATTTATTTTGTATTCACTTTGAGTTATAGTACACTTATAAATTCACTTTATTATTTACCTTCTAAAATCTCTTAAACCACTTTGACTACTTTGACCTTTTGGGGCTTCTAGATGACTCATGAGGGTTCTCCAACTTCACAAGGCCATAACTCTCTAACCGTGAGGAGTTATATGACGTTCCACATAACAATGGAAATGGCATGACCTGTACTATCGATATAGAATATTCTTACCTAGAAATATATCAAAACTCATACCATTATCCATCAAACAATCTTGGGTCCATTACCCAAAGCTTTCTCCAACTTTAAATGGCCATAACTCTCTAACCGTGAGGAGTTATGTGACGTTCCACATACCACTGGAAAATGAATGAAATGTACTACCCATATAGAATAGTATTACCTACAAATATATCAAAACTCATACCATTATCCATCCAACAAACTTGGGTCCATTACCCAAAGCTTTGTGCTACCGAAATTTTCTACCGGACTTTCTTCAAGGGTTGACATCAATGACAACCAACCCAAATAATCAAGACCAATATGATATGAAACATATCCCATATGTCTAGCACATCCCTAGATTTAAATATAACCTCATAATTGTTGGTGATTTAGTTGAGAAGGGATATATGGTTAAGTTTGAGAATTGTGAATGCATTGTTTTTTTATAGAAATGGTAGTGATAGTTAAATTGCATTCAAAATGAAAAAAACAAGAATGTTTCCAGGAATTGTGAAGGATAAATTTCCAACTTCATTCAAATTTGGCACGATAGATAAATCTATTTTATGGCATATGAGATATGGTCATTTAAGATGGATTCCTTTGATTGAACAACCTAATAAAATCAGTTAGGGATACATTATGGGAAAATAAAGTAGAAATGTTTTCCCCTCTCGTAAAATATGGAGAGAAAAAACCCCACTTCAGTTGATACATTTAGATCTTTGTGGTTGTATGAGTCAGTATTTGGTAACATTCATAAATGATTTTGCTAGAATAATTGGCCTATTTCTTAAAGAACAAATATGAGTCCTTTGGAATCTTCAAGCAATTCAAGGCTCTAGTTGAAAAAAAAAGTTGATACTTTATAAAGGATTTGAGGACTAATAGAGGGGAAGAATACACATCAAATGAATTTTTTAACTTTTGTAGAGAACATGGAATCAAGAAGTAGTTTATTGTAGGTATACACCACAACATAATGGTGTGGAAAAAAAATTTGAAGCATTCAAGCAAGGTAGAACCATTCAAGAAATGAATAGGAGGGTGCTTAAGGCTAAGGGATTGACCAAATAATTCTAGGGTGAAGAAATAGAAAATGTAGTTTATTTGTTGAATAAATGTCCTACAAAAAGTGTTTGTAACCTACTTCCACAAGATGCACAGTGAAAAAAAATCCTAGTGTTGAACACCTTCGATATTTTGGTTGTGTTGCATGATATAACCCCAAGAGGGGCATATATGGAGTTAAATGTATATGAGATGAACTTAACGGGAGGGGGGGGGGTGTATATTGTGGTTAAATGTACATGTAATGTGTAAACTTATATGTGATAGGGTCATCCTAATAATAAATGGACCTCATGTGCAATGCGTGAATAAGTATATATGGATATCATGTATTCTTTATTGAGGACATGTAAATTTTGATGTATGAATGTATTTCGGTATTTGGAGGAGGTTCACCTATTCTTTAATGAGTTATTTTGTAAATTATCTCTCTTATATTTATTTGAGTTGTGCTTCACATTCGCATTGATGTACATTGTGTGTAATTCTTGTATATTGTGATATCTTAAACATTTGTTTCATAACATTTGGTGGAATAGCATCCATCATAGGGTTTTTATACTTCCAGCGAGTCATCTTGGAATTTTTTCTATAACCTTTTTATGAGAAGTCTCAGATTGTGAAATTTTCAAAACACTGATATGAAATTTTAGTGTATGCTTGATAAAAATTCAAGGTTCTGGGTCATTTTAATTTCCTCGATACATCCTGTGGAAGTTAGATATTTTTACTAGCCCCGAAATCAGTCTAAAACAAGTTATTTTGGGAATTTCTCTAAAATTTTTGTTTGGTGACATTTCAAACTATAAAATTTTTAGGATCTTGAGGAGACATAGCTGAGTACTTGTGATAAATATTTCATATTTTGGGTCATTTTAATTTCTTATATATGGACTATGGGAAGTAGGGTTATTTGACTAGTCCTCAAACTATCCTCAAACAAGTCTTCTTGGTATAAGTGACACATTTGAAGCTTAGAAATTCCAAATTGAGTCCCACAAGTTCTGTTGGAAAGGATATAAACAATATTATTTTAGGTAAAAATTTCAAAAACAAATATTAAATATTGGACGCCTGACATGCCATATAAGGTCATTATATAGAATTGTCTAAGATTCAACAAGTTTTTGAAAAGTTATCATAAGTTTCACTTATCACATCAAATTTTGTGGAATTACAGAGAAGGCATATTAGAGTACTACAAGATGAATTTTTATACTGAGAAGGGATAAAATTTTAGAGATACATCAGAGGGAAGGTTGACCAGAAGGAAAAACTCCAAATTAATATTTTAAAATGTATGTTCACTTAAAATTATCATAACATTTGATTGGTTTGTCCAAATGACCTGACTCATAATCCATTGTAAAAATAAAATGTAGGAGAATATACTAGAAAAAAATATTGACTATTTGAGATTGTTACTATTAAAGTATTAAAGTGGTAAGTTCAAGTTTATGGTTAGACCTCAATTACGAATTGATGGTAATACCCCATTTTTATGGAGATGAAGATAAATATGAAATCAATCTTATCGAATGGTTGATGATGGAAAAGTAAGCTGCTATGAGTCCTTTCATAGTAGCCTTTTATTTTTCTGGTGGAACTTCTAAGTGGTGGAAAATCCTTGATGAAGAAACTATATTATACGCCACATGGAAAAAATGGATAACTCTTCTCAAATTAATGGATTAAGAATTAAAAAATGGAGGCAATGTATATAATTCAATATGAGTTAAAAGAAGAAAAATAAAATATCAATAAGAAGGGTGATGATCTATGTAAGATACAAGACATTAATGAAACACTCATTAAGGAGGTTAAAAAATTAAAACAAGGAAATAGTAGAAAAGGGAAGTAGGAAAATGAATTAGAACATGGAAATAAATAGTTGGATTAAGAAACCATATTAAAAACCTATTGGATGAGGTCAAGAGTTTGAAAGAAGAAAAGAAGCATGGTAAAAATCAAGAAAATGAAAGAAACTTGGATGAAGAGACTACCAAAAGACTTGAGGAGAAAATTTACAAGAAGGTTGAGGAATCCCTAAATATTGATGAGGTAAAATAAGAAGCACAATCCATAATCGAAGAAGGACATTAGAATTTGATAGATGGGATCACATTGCAGCTTGAAAAAGAGAAACAAGACAATAGTCAACAAGCTCACCAGAAGATACTTGAAGAGGCCGACCTTCATCTAGAGGATGTACATGTCAAATATAATGGTATTATATTTAGGGATAGATTAATCAAATAAAAAACAAAGAGGATAGTGGATTATGTTTTCTTTGAAAATAAGATAGATGAAATGGGTGTGTAGAGTAAAGGAAAACCATGAAATGTGAAAACATATCGACACCCTCATTACCAAGAAAGATCTTAAGGAAAGAAGATAGATATTAGCATTATTAAGTAAGAAGATGGAATAATTATAAATATTCATGGAGTGGGGCATCACAAAAGAACTCTTCAAAAAACTATTATCAAAGACCAACAACTACTACAAATTAGATAGTTTACAACAACAATACATGGAATCAAAGGAAAAAAAATTAGGAAACAACCAATTATCAATTACTAAAACCAAAAATAATTTATTTTGGATGGATGGATCATCATGAAAAGAAGAGGGGAGGAACCTAAGAAAATCATACTACTTGGTTTTATCACATGTAAATAATTTAACTACAAATCTTCGAGGACAAAGATTTTTAAAGGAGGGTACTATGATATGACCCCAAGGGAGGCATATATGGGGTTAAATGTATATGATATGACCCTAAGGGGGGACATATATGCAGTTGAAAGTACAGGTAATATGTAAATGTAAATGTAATATGATCAGCCTAATAATAAAGTGGCCTCATGTGCAATGTGTGAATAGGTATATAGAGATCATGTATTCATTATTGAGGACACATGAATTTTTATGTATGCATGTATTTAGGTATTTTGAGGAGGTTCACCTATTATTTAAGGAGTTATTGTGTAACCCATCCCTATTATATTTATTGGAGTTGTTCTCGACATTCACATTGGTATACATTGTGTGTACTTTTGGTTTATTATGATATCTTAAGAATTTTGTTCATACCATTGCACATGCATATACGCCCAAGGAAATATAGAAGAAATGGATGATAAAGGAGTAAAATGTATTTGCATTGGATATAATGAGCAAGAAAAGGCATACAAACTATACAATATTTGATTGAATGGAGATAATAATCAATAGAGATATGATTTTTATTGACTATGAAACATGGGATGATCATCAAGGACCAACATGAGGTGTCACCGCAAAAATAAATTTTGTAAAGTTGTTCTTTATATATTTTTGTAATAAGAGTGTGTATGAGATTTTGAAATCTCCAACATTTCGAGTGGACAATATACCGATCATCACCTCATACAAATGAAGCTAATATGTTGAAACAAGTGTGTTGTGGTTTGTATTTAAATGAAGAGGTTGGGAAACGATTGTTGAAAAGAGGAAAGAGGAATAAGGTAGAGTGGATAAGATATTGTGTTAGTTGTTGAGGTTAGGTAATACATGGAAAATAATAAAGTAATAAGCTAGATTGAGATTACATTAAAATAGTCATTAATATTAGGTAAGAAAAATGAAATCAATAAGTTAGTAAGTTAGTTTAAAATTCCAAGATAAAACTGAGATAGTGTAAGCTTCAGTAAAGTGAGAAAATTAATAAATATCATCAAAGATGATTAATATTAATCATATATTAATAAATTAAAATGACAAGGAGAAAGAGAATGCTAAACACAAGGTAAAATTCAGAGAGAAGAAAGGACAATATTGGTGAAAAGGAACTTATTAAAGGAGAAAAAAGCTCAAAACAAAAAGGGAAGAAGATATAATGAAGGAAAGATTGAACAGGGGAAG
>JASDQU010738870.1:19344-42348 GCA_032191745.1 Picea mariana
CCCGACTAAAATTTTCATCCCTAATGCCTAATCATTTATTTCTTGAGCCTAATCCTATTATTTATCTCCCTTGAGGGAGTTGGAGGATTTGACCTTGACTCATGATTGTCTCTAATGGAGGTTGACTATCCCTTTTGGTATTATGATTCCAAATGCATTCATGACACTTCTTGAGATATGGTGTTTCATTCACATTTCTATGATGGATTAACACGTTATCTACAAACCTTTTGTAGATTCTGAAGTGCTTGAAGATCCTATGAGGTTGTACAGTTTAAGGTTCTATTGATAGTTGTCTTGAATGAGTTTGTTGTTGATTATTTCTAATTGACTAATTCAAACTCTACATCCTCTTGTTGACAAACTATTCTTAATGTCTTCAACTTTTATACTTTCACATGTGGATTTTAATATTATGTTTTGAACTTTAAGTTTGAATCATATAAAAAATGATCCTTCTTTCAAGTTGAGACTTGGAACATGCAGTATCAGGACAACTATCTATAGCCACCCATGATTGTTGTTGAAGAACCTAATTCTTATCTATAAATTGGATTAAAGGAAGGAAATATAATATTTATGATGTATTGGTGAGTCTCCTTTTAAGCGCATGAATAATCTAATTTTTTTGTTTTGTAGGAGTAGGTTTGTAGAGCCACTTCATTCGTGTGACTACTCCAACTTTGAGATGCATGTCGCAGGTTCCATTAATCCTTATCCACAACCTTGACCTTGATTCTTACCAGGATTCTTCTTATCGAGAAGTAGATTATCATTCCTTGCAATTGTCTCAAGGTACGAAGCCCACAAGTCTTTTGGAACCACCTTTTGTGCAAGCCTGTCTCTTGGACTATTCATATTCATTTATACCGGGTCCATTTTTTGTCTTACCTCTCCCCAAAACCCAGGCCAAAATCCCGTTTAAATTCTTGGTTGAAAGTCCTATTTATATTGTCACATGATGCTTGTTCGCTATCTATCACATTTGTATCATGCATAGTGGTCTAGCATAGGGACCTTTTCCTTGACCTGGTTGTATTCTCGCTCCTCGAGATCTTAGCAGGTCTTCCCTACAAGATGTGAATATTGATTAGAATGACATGTGTAGTATTCTTGGTTGGCGTTGATATCCTTTTTCCATTCATCCCTACTTGTGATATTGATTTGTCACATGAAGTGTCACAGTCTTCCCCTTCATCGCAGTTGAATCATCATTTTCTTCATTTCCATATGACCTAGCTCCTCTATATGACTCCCATTTTCTTAAATCCTACGTTATGTGACTTATTCCTACTTTCGACCCCTAGGTGCAAAACCTTGACTAGAGGAAACCTAACCGGTGGAACCATTAGGGACATGCAACCTTGACTTGTGTAATTTGGCCTAATTTCCTAATTTGTAATACTTTTTTTTCATACATATTTTTGTATATATTTTTATTTGTTTATTTTATTAACTTTAATTTTATTTATTTTTGAAATTATTTGTGTTCATTGTCCCCATGGTTTTACAATTCCACATGGTATTGCCCATGGTTTTTCTCCATGGTTTTTCCCTAGAATTACTTTAGGCATATACTTTTTCTAAGCAAAAACTAATTCACATTATCTATTTAATTTACATGGGGTAAATACATTTTACATGGATAAACCATTTATCTCAAATAAACAAACCATTTGTTACCTTAATGTGTTTTGACCAAAACCTATGGTTTAACATGTACATCTTTTTGTTTCATATAGAAATGTAAAACTAAAAATAAAACCAAATTGAATTTTCATTTTTATATATATTAATTTTTATTTTTCATTTTAGTTTCAATTTCATATTTCATTTTTTCCCCTAAACCCTAACTTGTACATACCCATTCTATTTTTCCTCTTTTGATTTAGTTTTAATTTAACCTTTTTTTATTTTTTATTTCTTACACCCTCCAAAATGTAACGTAACATCCCCATTGGCCCTCACATGTGCCTCTTCATAATTCCCATAATTGTTTTTTAACATTTAAGACATCTATATTTTTAGGGAATCCTTCCTATATTCGTGGAACCCCTACCTCTTTTCTCGAATATTTTAGAAACCATATTTTATTAATATTTATCATCGAGATCTATCCTTAGATTATTTTAATGTTTTGAACCATCGGACTCCACACTTTATTCTTCAAGTTCACCTCCCAACCATCAGACACCAAGAGTGCATCAGACCTATCTCCCATCGATGCGGTGAGCTCACCATTCCGAGTATCAGACTTCGAGACCCATCGAAGTAAGATTTTGACATGAATTATTTTAATATTGTTTTTGGGGAAACACTTATTTTAATAATATTTTTTAAAAACATGAACACAACTTATTTTAATATTTGTTTTTTTTGGAAACATGCACCTTGTATTATTTTAATAGTTTATGGGATAGGCTATCGAGAGGGGGATTATTTTAATGTATTTTTTTACCGTCAGATAGTTTTTATCAGAGTGAAGTGTGGAGACTTAAGTTCCATGTCTCAACCATCAGACTCTGAGGGTAAGCCATCAGAGTGTGAAGTCAACTCTTCGTTAATTCACTAATCTGACCATCTGTCACTCCGATGGGATTATTCAACCCACACTTTTTTATTTTGAAATGTTTGAACCTTAGTTTATATTTTAGGTTAGGGGGATATTTTGATATTTATTAATTTTTAATGATTTCACGTGGGTTGGGATAATTTATATAATTTCACGTGGGTAGATTGGGGTTATTTCCTTAATTAATTTTGGCTTTCATGTGGGTTAGAGGATAATGTCTCATTTTATTATTTTGATTTATTATTTATTATTTTATTATTTACTATTTTTACGGGAATTGGGGAAATATTATAATATTTCATTACTGATTTTTATTTTCACAATAGTGGGGGTAATTATATTATTTTTATTTTTATTTTCATTTATATTATGGTTAATTTTGTTAATTTGTTTTACTTGTAATTAATTTAGGTTAATGCAATTATTACTATTATTATTATTTATATTTTCCTAATTTTTAGGAGGGAAATTAGCTAAATTTTTAATACAAGCTACAGGTCCTATGCCTACCCAGGTTCTTATTTAAAATTATCTATAGGATCCAAAACCATTTAAACCACTAAGTGTTGAACTCTCTTATGCATGTGGGATTTATGCTTGCAGGTTAAGGATCAATGACCCAAATTCACCTGCAGGCATGATCGAGGGTTGTTGAGCGACTTTTTTCAAATGATCATAACTTGGGTTGCATGTGTCAGAATTTATCCCATGATACCTCATTGGAAATTTATCAGGGGAAGTAAAGTAGTGGAAAAGGTATCAAGGCTAGACAGGTGATAACAGACATCATGAAATGCAGAAAACAACAGACCACATATTTGGAGGAAAAAATGGCTATGTAGACTTCAAACAACCATATTTGGGGCTGCATGTAATGAAATTAGGCCCAAGATCGCTCACCAAAAATATGTAAGGAAGAAGATAAAGATGGGATAGCAAGTGTTGGAAGATTGAGAGTGAAAATTTTCTAGAAATGGAAAACATAGAAGAAACCTGAATTTAGTTTAAGAACGAGTTATGCTATGCTCCAACCATCATATCACAAGTTACATGCAAGGAAATTGGACCAACAATAGCTCAATGGAAATTTGATATAGAGAATAAGAAGATAAGAAGATATTAATCGACAGGAAAAGAAAATAAACAACCATAATACATCAAGGAACAAAATCCAACGCCAACATAAAGAGATACTGATATTTGAGAATGAATGTAATTTATGAACTTCCTCACGGTGAAAATAATCAATCAGGAGTCTCTTCAGCTTCCATTTGTAACCATTTCATGTTCCTTTTAAAAAATCTAAAATAAATTAGGGGAAAATGAAATGAACAATTATGAGCACTTAAGAATCTCTCTTGTTTTATAAAAGAGATCTCACTAAATGTAACAAGGGACTTTTCCCTTTGGGAATGATAGACAATATTCTTACTTTTGAATGAATAAAGAGAAAAAGACATTTCATAAATTTCTTGTTTCGATGAATGTATATGAGACTATTCTTTGTGCATTTATCTTATGCTTGAGTAGCATAGAATTTTGTTGCATGAAATATTTATTTACTTTGTTCTATATTCACACGTTGTCATATGTTTCATTATGAGTATAGAAATATTGTTATGAATGCATTGTACAACTAATTGTCTACGTATATATAGCATTGTGGTTATCACTTGTCATTAGCAAACATGAATTATTTCTGGTTCTGATGATATTATCTCTCACTATACTTATTCTTTTAGTTTTTCTCCCAGGATATGTTAGCAACAATTAGATTAGATTAGTTTTCTTTCAGTTAGATCAATATTAGGATTAATTAGAACTATTTGGGGGGGAATTTGTTGTCTTTCTCTTTTTTCTTCTTTTAATTTTGAGTGGAAACGAGGCCCACATACTGATCATAAATGCTACACCAAATGAGAGTAGGTCTAATTGGGACCTACCATTGGGTGTTATCCCTTACCTGCTTGACAGGTCATTTGGACCCGTCAACAGAAATGATGCCACAAGGAGGTTCAGATGACAAGCTGAGTTGGTGGAGTCATTCTGATTAACCTTTTTTTATTTACTAATGGATCCATCCCATATCCTTTTATGAAGATGTTTTTTCAGTACTGTACCTCCCAAACCTCCTAGAAATATTTTACATTTCTTTTCACAACTTAAATTTGATGGTGAGAGTGAAACGACTACATCTGAACACACTTTTCAATTATGGAAATTATATTCTTCTAACAATATTATTGATACAAGAGCGATTTGTAGGTTGTTCACTCTCACTTTTACAGTCCAGGTCAAGAGTTGGTGTGATACCTTTCCGGTTGTCTCTATTCACACATGAGAGGAGTTTATGCATGAAGTTTTGCATGCTTTTGAGAATTATGATTAATGTCAATTGTGTGAATAAATTTTGAAACTTAGGAAGAACAAAGATGAATCTCTTCAATATTTTGTTGTGATATTTATTCATCTTTTCTATATATTTCCTCTAGACAATAGGTGTTGGAAAAAATGGTATAATATTTTCATTGATGTCAACATGGTGCAAAAGAATCCAATAGAAACCCAAAGCTCAAAAGGAAGAACATTAATCGAAGCTCGGAAGAGATGACGCACATGAGTCCTTCATTATTATTTCAAGACAATCTAGGATCGTCAGATCTAGGTGAAGTCAAAGGTTGAGAAGGATTAAATATCAACCATCTAATATGAAGCAAGAGCTTTGTATCATCTCTCCAGCCGCTATATCAAGGAGGGACTTTAGATGAATTCTCGACCATCTGATCGAATTTAGTGGAAAGAAAGTGTAAGCCACAATATCCCAAAGTCTCGGATTAAAAGTACTCATGAAGACCATTGATCTAAGGTCTCCTCTTGAGTCTTCATGAGTCTTTTAACTCCGTCGTTGAACACTCTAGTGAAAAGGAGTCTAGAATAGGTGAATTTACCCGAAGGTTAAATCCCTAAAGTCACGTACTCTGGTTAACTCGAGCACTAACCACTTCGGTAGAAAGGAGACTAAAACATGTATGTTTACCCGAAGGCTGAAGCCCTGAAGTTACGAACTCTCATCGACCGTTAGATCAAAGGAAGAATAGGAAATCCCATCAACTGTTGATCTATTCAAAGTGTGCGAAGGAAGAAGGTGGTCAAGTCCGATCTTGACCTACTCCAATGATAAAAGAAAATCAGATAAACCAAGAACTCTCGAACCCTGGAGTTCCCGAATAAACGAAGGACATAGGATCAAGACAAGCTGAAAATATATGGTGGTATATCTATTTGACACTTTGGAAATAATTGAAGGATAATAAAAAAGTGCCAAAACTCACGAATCCATGAAGTCTTAAAGTCACAAAGTAAGACACGTGGAAAAAGAAGAATATGACATGTGGCCCAATCAAATGGTGACAAGTTTCAAGGTCGATGTGGCACATAAGGACTGTAAAAATCACAAATCAAGGTGACACATGGCATCCACTCAGCTAGTGCCATGTCAACAGTGGTGTCAGCAAGCAACGTCACTTTGGGAGTACATCCTTCGGTGATATCTAGCTTCTTCTACCAGTAAAACTATCGGAAGCATCGAAGGCTGAAGTCATGAATAACAGAATACCCGGAGAGAAAGAGCTCCTTTCTACCTAAGTCTACCATCCCATCTCCTTGAAAAATGAAGGTTATCAAGTAGGGAGTGTTGATACACCCTTCAGCAGAATTTTCTCTATAAGAGTTGGAAGATTGCAATGGCCTGATTCATGAAACGCCGAAGTTATGAAATGAACAAGAATCAAGCACTTGTTTGGATTACCGCTTAGACACCGCCTATGGTCATTTGGAATATAGGTCCTGAAAGTGTGTATGTGCGAATTTAACATACAGAGGAAGAATGTTTCCTCTGTCCGGAAGAAAATTTGAACCAGACATGATCTCGATTTTGTCATGATTGATATTAAGTGACCAAATACATCCAATGCATGGGAAATCTAGTCGAAAATCTCAAAGATGATATGTTGAAGAAGTGGGGATGGAACAAAAGATTAAGAATAAAATAAAAAGGCATGAGACCAAATTAAGATAAATTGGTCCATACCTATGATCGATTTATGGAAAATCTCTCTTAGTAAATTGAAAATATGTGATGTTAAATGGGTGAATAAAATAGAGGGAGATATTAATTCTAAATTAAAAGACAAATGTTATTACTGTTAATTTAAATGAAGAGGTGCAATGGTCCAAATCAAAGGGACACTATGCTTCAACGCTCAGAAGAGTAGGAAGACTATATAAGCAAGAAAGAACGATGAAGAAGAAGTGTTTTTGTACTCCAGGTCAAAAACTAAAAAATAGAAGCAAAGTCCAAAGAAGAAGAAATGATGATACTTATGCAGTGAGGGTGGAAGTGAGGAGCAAGGAAGGATTTACATCCTTTACTACATAAAGTGTGAATACGAGGGAGTTGGTGCTTCCTAGGGTTGGTACCCTAAAAACAAGGAATTTGGTGCTTTTGAGGGTTGGTGCTGTTGGCATGTTTTTAGACAGAGGCAGAGTATGCGTGTTTGTCATTGATGGTGAAGATCATCACGATCAGTAGTGTAGCGATAATGGAAAGATTAACAGTGTAAGATCATAAGGAGGAAAACAGTTAAAGCATGACAAATGTTTCGTTTCAAAGTTTCACAGATCAGGAAATCCAAAGGAAAGAGGTTCGAATTTGCGATATGCGAAATCGCGATAACAATCCTGACCATTGGAGTCATAGGACATGTGGCAAGTGATTGGAATTTCGCTGACTTGCACATTGGAGGAGTCAACGGAGCATGGTGTAGGAATCCCAATATGCGAGATCTCAATGACATCTAGACTTTTGAATCATTGGAGATCTCGACCGTTGATCAAGCTCGATGAAGTTCATAAGTTCGTGAAATACGAAGCACCTTTTGGCACAGCCTATGGTCACCATCAATGATCAAGTGAGGGGAAGAAGCTAGCAGTGATAAGATCCATCTCAGAGTCTCGACGATCTTGACTTGGAGTGTCAAGACCCTTCATCATAGGAATGTAGAAATGCGAAATCACGAAATTCAAATTCTGTTTAGCGCTCGGTCACAACTAGTGGGAATATGAGATAAGCGCGAAATCCCATGGATTTAATCCAACGGTGCTGGTTAATTGGAAACATTATTGAAGGGTTACTGTTTCACCTCACAGGTAATTGATCAGTTACGATTAAGTTAGTAGAACTGAATCATGATTCTTGGATGGTTGGTGATTCAGTTGCTGATGCATTTTCTTGGATACTCAAGGTGTAACTAAATAGGTGGTATGGGATAAAATGGAAATGCAATGAATGAGGGTTTTCTTGGTTGTTCTAAATGAAAAATGAGTTGAACTGTAAGAAAGGGAAAATGATAGTATGCGCATTGTGAGACCGACAATATGCGCAGTGTGAGATAAAACTCAGAGATGAGTAACAGATGAGGAATATACAGAAGCAAGAGAAGAATTGCAGAACAACTTGAAGCAGAGCATAATTGCAGAACAGACAGAGGAAGAGAAGAATTGTAGAAGAGTTAGAAGCATACCAGATTTATATAATAGAGAAGAAGTGGTAAGAATCGATTTATCTGTGTTGTTGGTTATTCAATCATTTATTTATAATCAGGGTGGTAGGGAGGTGCTAGGGAGGATTGTTTTCCTCAGAGGTTCAAGTGGGTGCTTGAACACAGGGAGTTGTAGCTTCCATCTGGTTGCAGCCAGAAAAGCCAGGGTGGCAGGGTGGTGCAAGGGAGAACTGTTGTTCTCTTTTATACAAGTTGATGCCTGTGTGACTAGAAGTTGGTGCTTCCATCCAGTCGGTGCTGGAACAGTCAGGGAGTTGGTGCTTCCTTCTAGTCGGTGCTAGAGAAACCAGAGAGTTGGTGCTCTCAACAAGTTGGAGCTTGTAAAACAGAAGTAGTAGCCTCACTTTGAGTTGGTGCTCAAACATAGATAATGTACAAAACTTAAAAGACTGCCTATCATTTCGAAGAAGAAGAGGTTTTCTCCCTTTATGGGTTTCCTCGTGAAAATTTGTCTCTGTGTATATCTTATGTGTGATTGATGTTCATTATTTATGTTGTTCATATGATGTATAATATTGATGGTCACTTGATGAAAGATTAAAAATGGTTTAATAGACTTAAAATTGTTTAAGCATAGTAACAATTTATTCACCCCCCCTCCTCTCAGTTGTCTTAGTAATTTCAACAATTGGTATCAGAGATGGTTCCTTTTATTTAAAGGTAGATATGTAAGCTTAAACATGACAAGTCATGAAGGGACTTCAACCATTAAGCCTCTTCTGTTTGATGGAACAATTTTTTCTTTTTGGAAGGTTAGAATGAGAACATACCTAATGGCCTTAGGTGCTGATGTTTGGGATGTAGTAGAGACTGGATATACAAAGCCTGTTGTGCTGGCTTCCAAGGATGATAAGTTAGAATTTAGATTTAATGCTAAGGGAATGAATGTTATCTTGAATGGACTTGCAAAAGTCGAGTTTGTAAAGGTGATGCATCTTCAAACTGCCAAAGAAATGTGGGATAAACTTATTAGCAACTATGAAGGAAATGAGAAAGTAAAAGATGCCAAACTTCAAACATTTAGGTTGAAGTTTGAACAAATAAAGATGAATGAAGATGAAACAGTTAGCAAGTATTTTTTAAGAGTTGAAGAACTTGTGAATGCCATGAAGGGTCTTGGTGAGAAGATTGAAGAATCAATTTTAGTTCAGAAGATTTTAAGATCTCTGCTTGATAAATTTAATCCAAAAGTCTCTGCAATAGAATAACTAAATGATCTTAAAACTCCGTCCATTGATCAACTCCTAGGAACTTTAACTGCATATGAAATGAGAATCAACAAAGATAAATCCATTACTAGAGAAGCATCTTTTAAAGAAGACAAGAATACTGATTCAGATTTAGATGATATTGAGGCAAAATTTGTGAGAAGGTTAAAGAAAGGATCAGGAAAATATCAAGGCAAGCTTCCCTTCAAATGTTTTAACTGTGGTAAGATAGGTCATTTTGCATCTAAGTGTCCTCATCAGAAAAAGGACCAGAACTCTGATGATGAAAAGAAGTACAAATTCAAGAAATATAGTAAAAAGAAAAGTTTGTGTGCAAATAATGACAATTCCTCAAAAGACATAGATAGTGATTCATCATGTGAAGACAAAGTGAATGATTTTATGCTTATGGTCATGGGAGATCTTGATTATTAGCACACATGAGGTGAAATGGATGATGAAGAAGCTATGGTGGACATGGAAGGTGAATTAATGAGTGCTTTGGAAGAAATTGACAGACTTAGATGTAAGAAGAGAAAACAAAAACAGTTGTTGATGTAGTTTAAAATGAATGGTGAAAAACCTAATGAAAACTTTTCTCTACTAAAAGTGGAGTTAGAAGAGGCAAAGAAAATAGAAGACATACTGAAACAACAATTGTTAGGGAAGAAAGTGAGGTGTGAAGCCTTAGAAGAAGAGATAGTAAAAACTAGAAAAGAAATGGAGAAGTTTAAGGCATTGTATCATCAAAATCTGTCAAGTATTAAAGCTTCAAAAGAATTAACTCTCATTCTAAATTAGCAAAGGAATCCAAAGTTGAAAGTTGGCTTGGGCTATGAAGAAGGATCAAGTAGTGATCATTCAAGTAATACAGAACCCATCAAGTTTGTCAAAACTACAATCATTGACAACAACCACTCTGCAGAAACAAAGAAAGAAAATCAACCACCAAGAAGGAATGAAGGAAAAAGTACCAGAACCGAATCTGTGGATCAAAAAAATAACACAAACACATTTTCTGATCAAGGAAATCATCAACATGGAAGATATCGACTACAACCTTTTTCCAGGTACAAAGGTTTTTTCTATGGTTATTGTTTTTTTTGTTCTAACTTTGGTCACAAAGCTATAAACTGTTCTTTAAGATCTAGATATTTGAAATCAATATACTCAAGGAATAATTATCTGCCACAACAAAGATTGAGACAATGAAGAAACAAACAACCACATACTATAAATAATGTGATGGATGGAGGAATGAAACAGGTGAAACATAACAACAGTTATCAACATAGTAATCGTTATGATCTGTTATTCAGTGAACCGGAATTTTACATTTGTCATAACTATGGACATAAAGCTATAGATTGTCACTTAAGGAATTTTAACCCAGATTCAAATCCTACTACTGAAAATTTCAAGATTTGGAAGAAGAAAGAAGATGACAAGTGTAAACTAGTGTTCTCAGCCCAAAGAGAAAAGAATCCCTGGTATATTGATAGTGGATGTTCCAAACATATGACAAGAGACAAAAGTAAGTTTCTAACTCTAAGTGAAAGAAAACCAGGGAATGTAACTTTTGGAAATGATGCACTAGGAAGAATAAAAGGTAAAGGAATGGTAAGTTTGAGTAATGGCAAAGGGAAAGCTCAAGATGTGTTGTTTGTAGAAGGTTTGAAACATAATCTGCTTAGTGTCAGTCAAGTCTGTGACCGAGGATGTGAAGTCATTTTTACCTCTAAAGATTGTAGAATAAAATCTGTGAATTCATGACAGCTAGTTGAAAAAGGGATAAGAACAGAAAACAATGTCTATGTGTTAAAAGAAGAAAAATAAGAATGTTACTTAAGCAGGTATGATGAAAGTTGGCTATGGCATAAGAGACATGGACATTTAAATTTTGATCATATAATCAAGCTCAAAAATAGTGGGGCAGTAAAGAATCTTCCAAAGATATCAAAGCCATATGATTATGTTTGTAAACCATGCCAGATAGGAAAGCTTACTCGGACACAGTTCAAATCCAAAAAATTTCCTTCAACAGAAAAACTTCTCCAGTTAGTACATATGGATTTATGTGGACCATCAAGGAAAGAAGGTACAGGAAAAAAATATTTTATGTTGATTATTGATGATTATTCAAGACTAACATGGGTTTCCTTTTTGAAGGAAAAATCTGAAGCTTTTGAAAAATTCAAAGTGTTTAAGGCTCTAACTGAGAATCAAATAGGAAAAAGATTGAAGGCAGTAAGGTCTGATAGGGGAGGAGAGTTTATCTCATGGAACTTCAAAGATTTATGTGATAAACATGGAATCAAAAGAGAGTACACAATTCCAAGGACTCCACAACAAAATGGAGTTGTTGAGAGGCAGAATAGATCAGTACAAAAAATGGAAAGATCAATGATGAATGAAAGGAACATGCCTCAGACATATTGGGTGGAAGAAATTCATATAGTTGTTCATATACTTAACAAAGCACATCTTAGACCACACAGTGACAAGACTCCTTATGAACTATGGTTTGGAAGACTTGCTTCAATCAAACATTTTAAAGCCTTTGGGAGTAAATGTTATATTAAGAATAATGATGAAAATATTGGCAAATATGATGACAGAGATGATGAAGGTATCTTCTTGGGTTATGCTACAAACAGTAAAGGGTACAGATGTTACAATAAAAGTCTACATAAACTAGTTGATTGTATAGACATAAAAGTTGATGAAGAAATCTCAGTCAGAAATGTAAGCAGTGTTGAACCAAGCACAAAATATATAGTTGAAGATGAAGATGAACAGGTCCAAGGATCAGGAAGAGAAAAATCTGAATCAGATGAAGATACAAATACTCAGCCTAACACAAATCAACAAAAAGAAGCAAAATCACCTCTCAAAATTGTTAGGAAGAATCATCCTGAAAATCAGATAATTGGAGATATAAATAAAGGAGCTCAGACAAGAAGGAAATTGATTAAAGGCTCAGAACAATCTCATGTTTCTTTTTTAGCTATGACTGAACCTAAAATTTTTTATGAATCCAGCCAGCATGATGATTGGATTAGAGCTATGAATGAAGAACTTGATCAAATTGAGAAGAACAATACTTGGGAGCTTGTCCCTAGACCTGAAGATAAGAATGTAATAGTTTCCAAATGGGTGTTCAAGAATAAAATCAATGAAAAATGACAAGTTGTTAGAAATAAAGCCAGATTGGTCTGTAAAGGGTATGCACAAGTTGAAGGTCATAATTTTGATGAAACTTTTGCTCTAGTGGAAAGATTGGAAGCCATCAGAATGTTTCTTGATTATTCATGTCATAATAACTTTAAAGTTTATCAGATGGATGTTAAGTCAACTTTTCTTAATGGAGATCTATAGGAAGAAGTATATATGGAGCAACCTGAAGGATTCTCATTGACAGATAATCCTAATTATGTTTGCAAGCTGAAGAAGGCCTTATATGGATGGAAACAAGAACCACGAGCTTGGTATTATAGACTGGACAAATTTTTACAAGACAAAGGGTTCAAGAAAGGTATTGTTGACAATAATCTCTACATTAAGTCTGAAGGTGATAATTTACTAGTTGTTTTGGTTTATGTAGATGATATTATTTTTGGTTGTACTAATGAATCATCTATCCAGTGGTTTGCTAACTCTATGAAAACAGAGTTTGAGATGTCCATGAGAGGAGAACTGTCATATTTTCTTGGTTTAAAAGTAAATCAGAGTTCTGCAGGAATATTTATCTCTCAAGAAAAATATTTGAAAGAGATGTTGAAGAAATTTCAGATGGTGGATTCCTCTCCTATTAGTACACCTATGGTGGTTGGTTGCAAGCTCAGTAAAGATGATGTCACCTGATGTTGATCAAAGGACATACCGATCAATGATAGGCAGTCTTCTGTACATCACAACTTCCCATCCTGATATAATGCAAGCTATTGGAATGGTAGGTCACTATCAATCTGCTCCTAAACAAAGTCATCTGGTATCTGTCACAAGGATATTCAAATACTTGAAGGGAACAATGACTTATGGTCTGTGGTATCCCAAAAATCAGAACTTTCAGTTAACTGCTTATTCAGATGTCGATTGGGAAAACTGTGTTGATGAGAGAAAAATCACCAGTGGAGGAGCATTCTTTCTGGGTGACTCATTAGTAGCATGGCTTAGTAAAAAGTAAGGATCCATTTCATTATCAACTACAGAGGAAGAACACATTGCTGCTGCTACTTGTTGCACACAAATTTTATGGATGATACAAACTCTTTCAGATTTGAAGGTAACTTACACTGATCCCATTCCACTTCACTGTGATAACACTAGTGCCATCAGTCTCTCTAAGGATCCTGTACTTCATTCTAAATCTAAGCACATAACAATAAAATACCATTTTCTTAGAGAACAATTTAGAAACAGAATTGTTCAGCCGAATTATATTCCTTCCACAGAACAGATAGCTGATATCTTTACTAAACCATTAGCAGTGACCCCTTTTGGATATCTTCATCAAAAGTTGGGGGTTATAAATTCTTTCGTCTAATCTGTTCACCTGATTAGGGGGAGTACTTATTGAATATATTTTGTATTTCTAAGTTGCTCATAGTTTCAAAGGGGAGTATGTACTGTAACAGCTCAGGGGGAGTTTGTTTCTTCTTTGACATTGATGTCAAAGGGGGAGAAAGTGTGGTAATTTCAAAGATGCTATAGTGGTGGTAATTTCAAGGATGATATAGTGTTATAGTTGCATGTTTTTCAAGGGGTTTCCATCAATGCCAAAGGGGGAGATTGTTGGTATGTTTTTAGACAGAGGCAGAGTATGCGTGTTTGTCATTGATGGCGAAGATCAACACAATCAGATGGCAAAGATCAGCACAATCAGTAGCATAGCGATAATCGCAAGATAAACAGTGTAAGCTCAGAAGGAGGAAAATAGTCAAAGCATGACAAAGGTTTCATTTCGGAGTTTAGAAGATAGGGAAATCCAAAGGAAAGCGGTTCGAATTCAAGATATGTGAAATCACGATAACAATCCTGACCATTGGAGTCATAGGACACGTGGCAAGTGATTGGAATTTTGCTGACTTGCACATTGGAGGAGTCAACGGAGCATGGTGTAGGAATCCCAATATGCGAGATCGCAATGACATCTGGACTGTCCGATCATTGGAGATCTCGACCATTGATCAGGCTCGATGAAGTTCATAAGTTTGTGAAATACGAAGTGCCTTTTGGCACAGCCTATGGTCACCGTCGGTGGTCATGTGAGGGGAAGAAGCTACTGGTGATAAGTTCCATCTCGGAGTCTCGGTGATCGCGACTTGGAGTGTCAAGACCCTTCATCACAGGAATGCCGAAATGCGAAATCACAAAATTCAAATTCTGTTTAGCGCTTGGTCACAGCTAGTGGGCATATGAGATAAACATGAAATCCTGTGGATTTAATCCAACGGTGATGGTAAATTAGAAACTTGATCAAAGGGTTACTGTTTCACCTCACAGGTAATCAATCAGTTACGATTCAGTTAGCATAACTGAATCATGATTCTTGGGCAGTTGGAAATTCAATTGTCGATGTGTTTTCTTGGAGATTCAAGGTGTAACTGAATAGGTGGTGTAGGATAAAATGAAAACGCAATGACTGAGGGTTTTTTTGGTCGTTCTGAATGAAAAATGAGTTGAACTGTAAGAAAGGGAAAATGACAGTATGCGCATTGTGAGACCGACAGTGTGCGTAGTGTGAGATAAAACTCAGAGATGAGTAACATATGAGGAATAGACATAAGCAAGAGAAGAATTGCAGAACAACTTGAAGCAGAGTAGAATTGCAGAATAGACAGAGGAAGAGAAGAATTGTAGAAGAGTTAGAAGCAGACCAGATTTACAGAACAGAGAAGAAGTGGTAAGAATCGATTTATCTGTGTTGTTGGTTATTCAATCATTTATTTATAATCAGGGTGGTAGGGAGGTGCTAGGGAGGACTGTTGTCCTCAGAGGTTCAAGTGGGTGCTTGAACATAGGGAGTTGTAGCTTCCATCTGGTTGCAGCCAGAAAAGCCAGGGTGGTAGGGTGGTGCAAGGGAGAGTTGTTTTTCTCTGTTATACAGGTTGATTCCTGTGTGACTGGGAGTTGGTGCTTCCATCTAGTCAGTGCTGGAACAGTCAGGGATTTGGTGCTTCCTTCTAGTCGGTGCTAGAGAAACCAGAGAGTTGGTGCTCTCAACAAGTTGGAGCTTGTAAAATAGTGGTAGTAGCCTCATTTTGAGTTGGTGCTCAAACATAGATGATGTACAAAACTTAAAAGACTGCCTATCATTTCTAAGAAGAAGAGGTTTTCTCCCTTTATGGCTTTCCTCGTGAAAATATGTCTCTGTGTATATCTTATGTGTGATTGATGCTCATTATTTATGTTGTTCATAGGATGTATAATATTGATGGTCACTTGATGAAAGATTAAAAATGGTTTAATAGACTTAAAATTGTTTAAGCATAGTAACAATTGATTCACCCACCCCCCCCCTCTCAGTTGTCTTAGTAATTTACACTGGTGCCATAAAGACAAGGGAGTTGGTGCTTCCAAGGGTTGGTGCCCTGAAGAAGGGGATTTGTGTCTCCTAGAGTTGGTTCTCTAAAAAGGATTGGTGTCCTTCACTATCTCAAATTATTGTTTATAAAAACTTGTAAATTCATGTTAATTATATTTATATAATTGGTTTTATATAAAATTCCATCGTTGATCTTTGTGGTGATTAATAAAATAAGAAAGTAATTACTAATTGTTTAAAAATAGGTAATACTAATTCACCCCACCCCCCCCTTCTTAGTATTTCCAACAATAGGCCCTCTACCAATAATTTGATTTTCTATTTACTTTCTCTTACTAATGAAACATATGAGTCATTGAATAAATAATCTAAATCATATTTTAATGTTCATTTGCAGGACGGTTTGGATTTAAATCAAAATGTTGAAAATGCTAATGGTTTAGATGGAATTCATATGTTTGGATCTTTCATTATTTTGAGGGATATAGATTAGATAGAGAATTCATTTTCAGAAGAAGTATATGTGTCCTCCCAACACTCCATTCTTCCTTACCTTGTAACGGAAAAGAGACCTCTTGTGGTGTAAATTCAAGCTCATATTTGTTTGTAGTTGACCAAGAGGAGGATTTTCCTGTTGTTAATGGGACACTTCGGGTAACATTGATGGTTATGTTAGGTTATAATTATCCTATATCATGTTTTCCATCACAAGGAATGGAAGAGGAAGCGATGAGGAAAGACATGAATGATGATCATTTTGTTAATGAAGAAAATATGGACACTCATGAAATCAATACTTCCTCACCCATGGATAATTTG
Organism: Picea mariana; assembly: GCA_032191745.1. Classification (NCBI taxonomy): domain Eukaryota; kingdom Viridiplantae; phylum Streptophyta; class Pinopsida; order Pinales; family Pinaceae; genus Picea; species Picea mariana. The sequence goes on from JASDQU010738870.1 coordinate 36,112, forward strand.
GAATTAGTGTCTTTTGGTTTGGATATTTCTGCTATTATAAATTCTCCTTGCCTAACTGATATGGATCAATAATGTTTTTCTACTTTTGGTGGATTATTTAGTGAAACTTCTTGTTCTAAAATTTCTTTTGATGTTTTTCTCTCATCTAACCATGATCATGCTATGAAATATATTTCAGATTCTCATATTGTGCAGGAGCAAGACAACCACATTGATCTCTTCACTTTAAGAGAATAAATTATCATACAAGACATACCACTTATATCACATCAATCCACTTTTGTTTTTGGAAGAGGAAGACCATGTTGAAGAAGAATGTGTTTATTGTGAAACCACTCCTAGTATGAAGCCCATTGATTCACAATCAACCAATCATGTGCTTAACGAGGAGGAACTACCATTCATGTAGTCACTTATTTAAAATGTTTCATGTTCAAGAGGATATTTTAATTCTCTTAATTCTTCCACTTATTATTATTTGTATCCTGATCTCTTTAATGGTTTAACTTTGCAGGAAATCACCCACCATCTGATTCAAATAAACTCAGTGGGACCAACCCCATTTGAAAAAATTCATGGGGGAAATTTACATATAAAAGATAAAGAGTATAAGGCCTCTTCCAACAAACTTAATACAACTATGCCTTATGATCATTTTTCATGGGATGAAGGAAATGTTATAGAATATGTATATCAAACCATGTCTTCTTCTTCTTCATCTTCTTTTATGACCAATAGTGAAGCCTCTTGTTCAAGCAACCCTTTAGTTGAGATTGTTCATGTTAGTGGATTCCACCATTGTCTTGAGGATTTACCTTATACCATGGTGGTTTCTAGTCTATATATATCATTTGACTCCACTAATGCATCTCAAGTTCATGGTTGATTGAAGTAAGAGCTTCAGGAGGATTTCTAAGAGAACGAGGCACTTCGATCTATGTCGATGGTTATGCGAGGCCCTCATTCTCTTGGTTAGTTTTCTAGAGTTTACAAGTTTATTAACATAAATATTCTCTCACCAAGGACACCTCACACTTATTATATGCACGCTTATCATTTGGTATGGTGCTTTCCCATGAAATCCCTCCATCAAATCTATATCAGTCATGATATATTTACGATAGAATCAAAGCATGGTTGGAGGAATCGTATTCATCCAATTTTCCCGTGAATTATCACAATGACATTTCTAATATGGTTGATACATTTTTTCAAGTTTTAATTCTTCTTAATTTTAGTCGATTTTTATTCCAAGCTCTGACACTAATATTTTGTATCGATAAAAATGTGTTTGTAGAATTTGTATTATATGGATGGATACATTGGCATTATGACTTCACATAGATCATTTTTTAGCCATTGTAGAATATAATATGAGTAGGATATAGTAGGTTGGTGTCTTTTCTTCGCATAGTATTAATTTCCCTTTCTGTTTTTATTTGATTAGTTTTTTGTTTTTCCTTGGATTTTATTTACTATTGGCTGAAAATTACATATAATTCTTAGCAGAGATGGGAGGGAATAATAAACATTTCACACTAATTTTCCCTTGAATGGACTTTTTGAATTCAATTCTGATATGAAAAAAATATTTTATTTTTTATTCTTAAAACTCTCTATATGTGGGACAATTTTTAGATCCTTGCTTGTATTCATTCTCCACTTTGGCAAATCTTTTTCAAGCATTCTGCTATATTACAAGTGGGTGTTTTAAACAAAATTTATTATTTATCCCCTCTTCTGGTGAGAGTAGGAACTCGGATTTGTTCCATCTCATTTCTACAAGATTCTAATTGGGAGAGTTTGTTTGACACCCCATACACGTTGAATAGAAGTTTCAAATATTAAAAATTTTCCCATCTGAAATCCATGCCAGACCAGTTCCTTGTAATATTTTTAGATGATCATTTTTCCTTGGATTTGGAGTTATCCAAATGGTTTATTTCCCATTGACTCTTTTCTTTGATTATTTTAAACCAACATGATTTATTTTGATTTCTCTTTTGAGTTTTTTTTCTTACAATACCATTGGTTCTAATTAATGGGCATTGGTTGCGCATGTCTTATGCTATGTTCATTTAGTTTTTAAAGAAGTATTTTCATCTTTTATCTTGCAGCTTTCTTCAACCAAGTTTCCTCTAATACACAACAACAAGAGATATTCTTTCACATTGTCTGGAAACATGTTTTGACATTATGGACAACATGGTTATTTAAATATTTTGTTGATATATTTTTAAAAAATTACTTGGAAACCGATATTTTTATTCCCCAACTCGTTGGTCGACTAAAGAATCATTCCTAGAATTTTCAATCATGACAATTTCAGATATGATAATTTCTTGTAGAGTATCTTCCATCCTTTGGATTTTCTAATCTTGAGTCACTTAGTCTGGTCGCATTCTCAGATGATCTGATTTTTATCATGGCTAAATAATGTTTTTCTTACATCACCGTGTTGAAATCATCCCAATCCTTAGAGTTGTAAACACCTTAATGAAATATTTCCATGCAACTTCTAAGGCTTTTCATTTTGAGTTCTCAACATCTATTTTAACCTCGGCCATGGTAATAATTTTCAGGATGTGAATTCCTTGCAGGTTGTAACTCATCAATCTATTGGGCCCCACATTATTTAGCATCCCTTAAAACCAAAATTAGTTTATTCATAATCAGAAAAGATAAGGGTAAAATCACAAATGTGGGTAACACTTTTGTGAGAATCAAGTCATGAAAATTGCTAATGACAATTTTTCGCCCAAAGTCTTTAATTGATTCAACCGAAAATTCTTTCAACCAATTTTTTTTTCAGTTGAAAGTTGAATATAATGACACCCTTGAAATATCTAATGGAAATTTTAAATTTAACAACAATTTTAAACCTAAATTTAGTTTTTCCATTAAAACTAACTTTCGACCGAAAAATACTAAATTTCGGCTGAACTAATAGTATGGCCGAAAACCTGTAACTATGAAATTTTTCATAAAAGTATGTTTTCACTTTAGCTTACTCCAACTTTGGAATGAGTGAACTCCTTAAAATATAGTGAGTCTAGTTTCAGAACTAGTACCAACATTTTTAAAATTGAATCTGCATTCATTTGATACAATTTGTATTCAATTTAATTATTTTTTAGTAATTTTAATTGATCTTTTAAAAACATGTCTACGCATTATTTTTAGATGACATGATGATTCAGTAAAATGAAAAATCAATATATGCAATAATACACAGTAAAAATTTATGGAAAAATTATATTAAGGAACCTTTCATTGTCCTCTTCAAAAGGGTATTTTTATATTTTACTTTTAGATAAAAATTAAGTCACATACTTGTTGTTGAGCTAAAAGCGTTTGAAATATGCAACTTTTTCAGATTGGTCAAATTTAAAAAATTGTAGTAGTCATAATATTCATCTATTGTCTTCAAAACTATAGTCATACTTTAATAGAGTTTGTTTAGATTGTTGCAACATATTTTGTTTTACATAAAATAAAGTTTGATAATGAGTAAATTGATGCCGATAAACATAAATCATTAGCAGAGGCTTCATTTTTAAGGAACATATTGTCAAACAATCGTTAAACTGACATATCAATTGTCAATAAAAAAATTTCAAAAAATAATGAATAAAAAGCTAACAAAATTCATGACAAGTTTCATTTTTACTGTAAAGTGAAATTCTAAATAAAAAATACTTTTTTTTACCAAAAGTTGAAAAACTTTTGAAAATATAATTTATTTTCTTAAAAAACAAGGAAAATAGACACCCACATTCATGATTTTACCCATCAGCATTGTTTGGGTTAGTTTGGAATATCTTTTATTTGATCCCTCGTACTCATGAGCTTGCTGATTTTGTTTTTAGGATTATACGTCTCATTATTTTTAATGGAAAACCTATCTAGTGGAGAGACAAGCTACACAGTCTTCTTTTCCATTTCGTTTTCTCTACATTTTATGAGACATGTAATCTCAAGGAAGTGAAATACATAATTTGTCTACTTGGAACACTCTTGGGAAATTGAAGATATCAATTTCATGCACTTTCCCATCATGCCAATCTTATCACCTATTGAAAATATGATGTTAATCACTTCATTCAATTTTGTTTCCTAATTATATCTTTCATTTGAGTTGGGGAAGTCAATCCATATAGGCCATGAACTAAAGTTATTTGCACCTTACCAAAGTGTTTTAAATGCTATGATTTTCCACAATTATTTACGCCCGTCTCTCACAATATTGAAGATGATCATACAAATATTTCACTTTATTATCATGACAAGAGGAAACAAATGCATTGTCTTGCAAGGGTGATGATTTTGAATCATATTTTTATTCATCTTGTAAGCATGAACAAGGTCGGTAATGGGCATGTATCTTTAGGAGATGGATGGAATTGAAGTATTATGGTTATAACTGTATTTGATTGATTATTATTTCATGAAAAATACATAGTGTCGAGGAGATTCAAATATCACAATGATAATGACACATGTCGAAGGGAAAATTATGTGAAATCACATGTTTCTTATATATCAGGAAGAATGATATGATATTTGACTGACTGGACAATTGATGGATGCTTAATGAAAACATTTACACTTACATAAGTTTTATGACAACCAATATAGTTTAATTTCACATAATCTTAGCAGAATTTTCTTAGGATTAGTTTAATTTTGGTCTTTACTTTTCTTTTTAGTTAAATTTTCATTTCAATAAGTCGGTCATTTATAGGAAGAGTTTTTCCCAAACTATCTAAGAGTTGACTATACCATTCTCTCTTGTTATGTAGATTGGGAAATGACTTGTGTGACTAATAGCTCGAGAGTTTTCTCTTGGGATGAAAGAAACTTAGGGAAGTGTTAATCTAAAATTGGTTGCTCAGATTCTATTGTGGCATTTTTGTAATGTACCCAGCCCCTAGCTGGGTCATGTCACTTCTAAAATGACCCCATAAAATTTCTGATACTAGATCAAGATGTGGAAATAATCACATAACATGACAACTAAACTCATGTAGCTATCTATACTACTTAAAATGTAATTACAATCACTTAACTATGCATAGAAGAAACTAAATAACATACAACAACATTCAACCGTATTAAAAGAGATTTAAATGCATCATTTTTCTCCCAGTAAGAATTTAAAACCAATATAACTCAGAGTAAAATCCACAACATATATATATATATATATATATATATCAACATTTAACACATCAACACTTCATATAACAACACTTATCTTATACAAGTATGCAACCCATTACAAAGGACAAACATTCATCCAAACCGTAACCTTGTTGTTCTAGTTCTCAATAGCAAGACTGATCCGAAAACGGATTCAAAAAAGGCTGTCAGGGCATGAAAAATGCTCAAAATGAAAGTGCTCAGAATCCAACGAAACCAGCACCATTGTGTCTGGCTCGTCTTCCTGATTCCGGTGGTATAATTTTTATGTCAAGCGGAGTCTGTATGAAGAAGATATCGCGTTTTGACCGAAAAGTCAAACAGGGAAAAAATGCTGACTGGGCAGGACACGTGTCAGTCCGTACAGCTGACATGGCATGTCCATATAGATGACGTGGTGTAACTAGAATGAGACACGTGGAAGGTCCGTACAGGACATGTGGCAGCATCAGGAGGCGACACGTGTCAGGCTGTTTTGGCATTTTCGGCGCGCAGTTGGACCAATCCCGAAGTGACACGTGTCACCACTGGAAGGGTGACACGTGGCAGGGTGACGTCAGCAGGTGACGTGGCAGGATTACGTGTCAGTACTGACTGGGCGTACGACGGATGATGTGGACCAATCAGGTGTTGAAACGTGGCACTGTTCGGGCGAATGAAAAGGTGCCACGTGGCCCAATCACAGGCTGCCACGTGGCACCCCGGGTTTTGCCAATGTGGGCTATGTTAAAAAAAATTGTTGTGGTCCGGGGGATTCGAACCCCGGACCTCCGCCATTGTAACGCCTTAACACCGTCCGCTAGCCACTATACCATTGAGTGTTGCTTGTTTCATATACGGAAATGTTTATATTTAAATTGCAATTTGTATTTAAATGGCATGGGGTTATGTTAAGCCCGCGGTCTTATGGGGATGCATATGACCTTTTAAAGGGGCGCGCGCCCAAGACCAAGGGGGCTAGCGCCCGATTTAACTACCATATGGTTATAAAGTGGGTTTTTAACCACTTTATGGTTTTTATTATTAATTAAAACC
>JASDQU010738870.1:52974-66849 GCA_032191745.1 Picea mariana
CAAGTTCTTTTCTTAGACTTACTACTTCACACTCTAATTTCTCATTATGTTTCTCCTTTTCTTCAAGCTGATTTTTCAGAGTTTCTATAGTGATTTTACTCTCTTCTAAACAGATTTTGAGTTTATTGTTTTCATCAAGAAAGTCACTGTCTTCTAGAGCATCCTCAAAAGTATCATTTTCTTCTCTAGATACTTTTTCAAATGCCATGAGAAGTCTAAGGTCTTGTTCACATTCTTCCTCACTATCCGATAACCCATCACTATCTTCATGAGTATAAAAACTCTTTTTAGAGCTAAAATGATTCTTATTCCTTCTTGCTACTTCCTTCCCCCTTTTATGTTTTTATTTATAAGGACACTTAGTAGCATAATGACCAACTCTTCCACAATCAAAACATTTGAAAGGAAGCTTACCTCTGAACCGTCATGTCCCAGTTTGAAGTTTCCTTATGAAGTTTATCTCATCTTCCTCTGAGATATACCCTGACCCTTCTGTTATTTGTACTTCCTTCCCTTTTGTAGAAGTTCTAAAGACTGCTTCTTTGTCTTCAGATGGTTCTCCTCTTCTCATTTCATAAGCAGTTAGTATGCCATGTAGTTGTACCACAGTAAGATTTTGAAGATCCTGCTTTTCTTCAAGAGATGATACTTTTGACTCAAATTTTGCAGTTAGAGATCTTAAATTTTTTTCCACCAAAGTAGATTCGGTTATTGTTTCTCCTAGATTTCTCATGCGATTTACAATATCATCAAGACATAAAAAGAAATTGGAAATGCTTTCCTCATTGTTCATTTTAAGATTCTCATATTGAATTCTGAGAGTTTGCAGTTTAGCACTTTTTACCTTTGCATCACCTTCATAACTCAGAATGATTTTGTCCCATATGTCCTTTGCTGTGTTCAGCTGCATGACTTTGACAAATTCTAGTTCCGTTNATGTCCTTTGCTATGTTCAGCTGCATGACTTTGACAAATTCTAGTTCCGTTAGACTTCCTAACAGAGCATTGACTACTTTTGCATTTGTTTCGTAGGTTTTTCTTTCTGTTGGATCTGTTGGTACTGCAGATGGATATTGATATTCTCCTTCAAGAATAGCCCATACATCTGCTCCCAGAGACTAAAGATAAGATATCATCCTTGTTTTCCAGAAGATTAAATTGTTTCCATTGAAGAGTGGAGGCCTGATAAATGTTGTTCCATCTTGATTGCTCATTTTGATTGATCTTCCTTCTAGCGGCTAAGCCTTTTCAAAAGAACCCTGCTCTAATACCAATTGTTGAGAAATACTGAGAGGGGGGGTGAATCAGTATTTTGAGCAATCAATTGATTTTCTCTTTTCTTTCACTGAAAACCTTAGGCTACTTTGTAGAGACCAGCTATTGTATAGTCTTAAGAAAACAAGAGTGCATCCATATATCTTATTATGAATTTCTTCATTCATCAGATGTCTATTAAGTAGTAATTCGGTGCAGTAATAACAAAATAAAACAACGCACATGAGTAAGACACATGAACACCAGGATTTAAGGTGGAAACCCAAATCGAGAGAAAACCACCGCTGCCATTGTCTCTGTCTTCAATAATTATTATTAAGAAAATGTTTTACAACATTGTACTAGTGCAGACTCATACTAGTACGCAGGCTTCTACCTGCAGAAGGCTGCAACCTTCTCTCGTTTACCAGCCTTTCCTGGAAGGGAGCTTCAACCCCCTGAAAATAGCACCAGTTTCTACTGGTAGGATGCTTCTACTGAAGGCTTTAACCCTCAGACTCGCTGCTGACTGCGATTCATCAATTTTCACACTGGATCAAGCAGTTTCAACCCTTTGTACATTTGTCAACAAACATATTTTTCCCAAAACTTCAGAATATCAACAGTAACCCAGACTTCAGAGAATATATGCATTCAACATCCTTCGTCAGAAATCCCAACCGGATTCATATGTGTTCTATGCGTTGGGCATCATCTTCTTTTAGAAGAGACAGCTTTGGCATATTATTAAGACTTGTATCCCGAAATCACATCAACACACAATTTTCTAGTGGCTATAACAACAACTGCAATTATCTCTAAAAGAAACACAGATCTACTGGCTGTAAGGCAGCTGCAAAAGCCTCCTAAACGCACATTAAACAAGACAATAAACCTGGAGATGATGCCTCAGCTCTCTTATTTGCTAAACCCACTGAAGAGAACTCTCTGTCAATGTAGATCTGCCACCCAACTGCCACAATGAGGTTCCTCCCGCCTCAAACCTTCCCTGCAGCATGCACAAATGACCTCAACGACCTGTAGATGTCCCTACGGTCAGAAAATGGGCTCCACGTCCTGCATAAAGACCCTTGTGATTTGTCAAAATCCTTACCGCCCTCCTTTTCTTGCATATCTACTGTAGAAGAGGGCATCGACCCCTTCTTAAGACCATGGGTCAAAACCATTCAATGCTAATGGCATCCCTTTCATTTACTCCACGGGGCTCTTTAATCTTCGACTAGGGGTTAAGATCTTGGCATAATGAACCAATAATGCGAAGGGAAAATTAGGTCCCTATTGCTCTGGCGAAATCGGGTCCCTATTGCTCGGGTCCATATTTCTTGCTCTGGGGAAATCGGGTCCCACATAAAAATTTTGAATTAAACCTATGTGCCCATCCGACGGTTGTTACCACGATCCCTTACCTTATGCAATCTGATGGATTTCAAGCCCACTGTAACTGAGCACCCCGAAATATATCCATAGATCATCACAGAGTTGCCTATCAATACCCCAATTGCTCTGGGTATTGTTCTCATGAGAGAGTATCACCAAAACTCAACCATACACTGATTTTCTTTCTCCTTCTTCATACATTATATTTATACATGAAAACTCTTCTTCTTCCTTTGCCTCATCCTTTGCCATCAATGACAATATTTCCAACAAAATCGTGGAAACTCCTCAAACATATCTTCATACTCTTTCAAGACTGGATAATCTTCGAGACTTGGCTGCTTATCCTTCATTGGATCTTCCTAGAGTTTTCAGCATTCCAACTGGATAATATTTCAACTAGATTTAAATCTATATAGCTATGAATAGCTCTAGAATCAATTAAAATAGTTACGGGTTGATTGTCAATCTTACCTTCCACTTCAATCATGTGGGATTGATAGTCTTCTTGTCTATTTTCCAAGTATACATAGATCCTTGGAATGATTTTTCCCATTTCCTCTATTATCTCCTCATTCTTTATACTATGCAACGTATTCATTTTATCTCCCTGATGAGGACAATCTTTATACATATGATCTCCTTCACATCCCCAACACTTTATGGGTTGTTTTATTGGTCTATTTCCCAAGGACTATGTCATTTTTTGATCACCTTGAGATCGTTGACCTCGCTGATATGATTAAGATCTATTTATGATGAAATGTGGTTTGAATCCTTTCTTCCTTTTATCCATCTTTTTTTTCTTCTTGTCATCCTCGACCCTTTGGAAAGTTGGCTTTCCTATATTATGCTCATATAATTGTTTGGCCTATTTTCTTATGGCTTCTTCTAAATTCTTGGGTTCATCAAACTAAATTTTATTCTTGTAGAAGGATGGAAGTCCACTAAGGAACCCATGAATTTTTACCTTCTCATATCTAATGAAGATCATGTACCTGAGAAGTTCCAAGAACTTTCTCTCATATTCATCAATGGTCATGTTCCCAAGTTTGATTTCAAATAAATTTTGCATCTTCTTGTCATAATATTCCTTTGATAACTAATGTTGTTGAAAATATTTATTGAACTACTTCCAATAAATTATATTCTCTTCAAGGTGCTTAACCATCTTCAGTCAATCCCAGCACATAGATTCCTCTGCAATTCTGGATTATGCATTTGATGAGTAGTTATGTATTTAGAAGCTTTCCACATGGTTCATATGATGGTTCATAAGCCTTCCATCGACTACTCTACAATTCCAATATGGTTCATAAGCTTTCCATCAACTACTCATGTTCCCTAATGTACTTATGAGCATGGATTTATCCCTCAAGAAGTAACTTTGGTGCGAAATTTTTTACTCTTATTTTGTTGGTTGTAACTTTTTGATATGATCTCCATTTTGTGAACAATTTAGCTCATTGGATAGCTCTCTTCAAGTTATTTTGTTTTAGATGCAGAGACATAGTGTATCTTTGTAAATTCTATTCTCAAGGGTTTTGAATATCTAAAAACGTTGTTTAGGACCTCAAAATCACTCTGCAAGTTAATGACATTAAATAACCACAAAAATTATCATAAAACTGATTGTTTTAATACTGTAATAGCCCCTTTAAATCTTTCGTTGATCTCAAATCACAAGGAATCTAAGCCGTTGATCTCAAATAATGGAATGATTGACCGTCGACCATTGATGATATTAATTGGTGAATGAAAGCTTCTAAATCATTCAGATGACACCGGACCATCGGCCTATCAACGATCAATGATCACCTAAGAATGTTGAAAATACTTCCCCAAATCCATCGACCTGATCATCGGTCATTGGCCACTTCTAGGCTAACATGGCATTTGTTGATGTGGCATGACACATGGATGTTGACGTGGAATGACACATCATCCATAGGTGTAAAATTGGGTGGCGTGGCATGACACATGGATACTGACATGACATGACATGTGGATGATGATGTGGTATGACACATGGATACTGACATGACATGACATGATGATGATGATGTAGTTGTTTCTCTTAGATGATTTGAACACCTCGTCTAGTCAGCTAACATCTAACCATCGATGATTTATGTCGGTGAATGAAAACACTTTGCCGAATCCACCTGACCACCGACCATAGGCCCATCGATGATTTTTCTTGTCCAACTTCAACACTTAGAAAACTTCAACCACAACTCTGATCAATCTAGTTCGTCGATCTATCACTCAAAATGATCATAGCCATTGATCTAACCACATCCAACCTTTCTGAATTTTGAACATTGGTCATCATAGGTGTATTTTGGCTGAGCCAACCTCTTCACCATTTCGTCTGACCCGAGCATCGACCATCGACGATTTCTCTTGGAGAATTTCCACACTTAGAAATTTTTGACCAAAATCCCTGATGAATTTAAGCCATCGATATGCCTCATTTCCCAATCGCCGAAAATGAATCTCGAACGTCGATTTTCCCAACCTTCCAAATCGTTGAAACCTACCAAATTTTTAAATCTATCATGATGAATCTCAGTTGGTGATCGCGATATCAAACACAATCTCGACCGTCAATTTACCAAACTACCTGTAACATTTACAACAACCATTAAAATGCAATATTCCACCATTTCAAGTCGAATCCAGCTATGCAATTTTTCATTTTGGTTCCATTAACCTCCTTAAATAGTTCTAATTCATTTAAGCATGAATCTTGACCACAAATTTGCGGGTTTGACTCTAATTTTCTCCCGATTTTCCCCAAATTTGTACAGACCAAAGTCTGCAACAATGAATTTACTCAAATTTGCTCAGGATCTTGTCCCATATGGGTCCAGTGTTGAACCAGTAGATATGATACGATATTGTAACATACCCAACCCCCACTGGGTCACATCACTACTAAAATAACCCCATAAAATTTTTCATACTAAATGAAAATGCAGAAATAATCACATAGAATGATAACTAAACTTATTTAGCTATCTATACTCCTTAAAAATGTAATTACAATCACTTAACTATGCATAGAAGCAATTAAATAACATATAACAATATCAAGCATATGAAGAAGGATTTAAATGCATTATTGTGCTCCCAACAAGAATTTGTAACCAATATAACTCATAGTAAAATGCACAACAAATATATATATATATATATATATATATATATCAACATCTAACATATCAACACATGAAATAAGAACGTTTATCTTATACAAGTATGCAACTGGCTGCAGAGAAATAATGTTCCTCCCAACTATATCCTTGATGTTCAGTTCTCAAAAGCAACACACCCCTGAGATGGGGCTATGAATCCACAAGAGATGGTGGTCCCTAAGTATGGATAATGTTCCCCTCTCAGTAGTTAAACTCACCGCTAATTCCATTCCACTGGATCACTTTCCCTCAACCTGTACAACCCAAGGGATGGAATCCCCATTCAATGTTCATAGTCCCTGAGGCCTTTCCACTCCCCTCCAAGGCTTCCAACACAGGTTGGAAATGAATTTTACTTACAGGGACCTCAAGAATTCTACAACTGTAAGCACCAATTCTCCCAGTAACAAAACAAGTGTTTCATCGAATAATTTTGAGAAACATACAACTCCTAGGCAAACAACCTCTTTCCTCATGATATTACAACTCCAAACATCAGCCAAACATATCCACGACAATTACCTTCAATATTTAGCACTCAGAGCTCCATTGATGTCCAGAAAACTGCATGTCAAAATAACATTGCATTCGAATACGTGACTGTATAATTTTGGTCCCCCTCCATACAAATTTCTTCCCTTTCTCTTGCTTGCTTGACTTGCATTCTTCCCCAAGCTGATTGTACTCAGTGCCCATGCTCTCAATAACTATGGGAAGTGACTCTCACACCAACCATGTTACATTAGTGACCCTCATACTTGTGTGTTGTATTGTATATGCTTTGTTCTATATTAGATGTTTATGTTCCTTGCATATTGTTAATTAGATAAGGGTAATGTTGGCTAAGTGTTGGATTGTGGAACTATTTCAAGGTTGCAATTCGATGCATGTCTATGTCTCCTTGGATGAACTAAGTGCATTAGAATTGTTTGGGCATCTCACTTGTTGTAGCCTAAGGAGAAGTTATGGGTAGACTTTAGGTGAAGAGACATAGTTTGATTGTAGTAGGCGTAGGTTGGCCAAGCCACCATGGTCAAGAAAAAACAATAGTCATGACCAATGTTGCATAACCGTCACTAAGAGTTCATGACACGTACTCTACATAATTCTTAATTAATAAAATTTTAGCTATATTTTTTTCCTTCCAAATTAATATTTCTAAATTAATCTAAAATTTTATATGTTAATGAAGATGTATATTAATCAGTACATTGTTTATACTTTTCATTGTTATATATTGATTATTTTTATAGAATTTTCTTTGTACCTTCTCCCCTCGTTAAATGCTCGATACCCACTCCCGCTCCCTCACCATAGTACCTCATTAGGGTTCTCTCTTGAGGCTTAAACATACTAGCCCCATTACTCATGTAGGCATGTACAGAATCACCAACAAATGGCACATCTGTACCAGAGTTAGTTCATAAATCAGGCGTGCGGTAGGCAAGCTTAGTGAGATGATTGAGCAGATTCAATTGATCGGAGACCAAAAGCAAAGGAGAAAACAACAAAGCAAAGAACAACACCGGTAGCATAGGCATTACTTCGAGTTACAAGCCCAATTTATGCGTGTATAAAGGCTCTCCACCCCACCCTATTCTTAAACAATTACTAGATTAGTATTTAGTGATGAACCAAAAACCAATTATGAAGTATTTAGTGATGAACCAAAAACCAATGTGCCATGCTTGTGGTTGATTAGGATAAAGTAAAACATTATAAAAATTGTTAAAGAAAACCGAATCTAGTGCTCAAACAAAATGATGATAAAGGTAATAAAGAAACTAGGATGGTCGCCATGGTGGGAACCCATATAGCCTATATCATGGGAAGAGAGTGGCAAACAGTAAAGTTTTAAAATAATAGACAAGTTCATGCAAAAGACATTTTTGCCAATCAAAGCAACTTTAGCCTGTCACTCTTGCAAATAGAAGCTCCAGTGGAGATTAAGCCGACACAACTCGCGTGCTCCGCCGAAATATTTAACGATTTAAGCTCTACCAAACTTACTTTCACATTGACTACTGGATCCTAGGTTAACGGAGGCACTTTTGAAAGAGCTTAAAATACGGTAGTAGACAAAAAGGAGAGAAAAAAGGAAACCACATGTACAAAAGGGAAACCACATGACCTTGCATTCAATAGTATATTTCTATTTTGTACTTTCAAATATATTTTTTATTTTATTTTAAATAGACATTAATAATTAACATAAATTAAATTAAGGTAAATTAATATATAAATTAAATTAAATTAAATCAAAGGTGGTTTTTCAGGAAACAGCTTAATATTATTATATTTTTGAATGCAGAACTTCTCTGGAATAGAAAGGCCAAGGCCAGCCTAGCAAAGGCATGCGGCACAGGCGAGAACCATCCATAATTAATACAGAAAACTTTGGATTTCGATTGAATATTACAGAATCTAGCGCGGCAATATACGACTTGGAGTAAAATAGTGATAAAGAGAAGGTATCTGTAAAGAGTGACTTCCATGTATAATTGTCAGAGAAGCGCCTAATATTCAAATTCAATAGTAGTTGCAAATTGCCGTGCACGAGGAGGAGGGGGAATGTTTTAGCTTAAATACGACTCTCTCACCAACATATCCCTCCACGCTTATGCCCCTGCTCTTGTTCCTGCGTCTTCTGCTGCCTTTCACAGAGGCTGTTTTCTTTTCTTTCCAGCCTGTAGGATCTTCCCTTACACCACCCCTTTGTTGTGAATTTGACATCCTGTGAGCTCCAAAGGAGAAGGATTAATTATCGATTTACCATTTCTGTGTAAATCGATAATTAATCCTTCTCCTTTGGAGCTCACAGGATGTCAAATTCACAACAAAGGGGTGGTGTAAGAGAAGATCCTACAAGCTGGAAAGAAGACGCAGGAACAAGAGCAGGGTGCATAAGCGTGGAGGGATACTAATGTCACTGTTGGAAGCTTGTGGATGTGATTTTCTGGTTTTCTGATAACAGCTGTGGTTATGTAGAAAAGAAAGCACGTGAAGTCTCGTAGGATCTCCTAGTCTTCTAGGTTAAAATACTCTGTGCAGAAGCATTCGTTTCTCTCGCTCTCTGTCATTGATTTCAGCTTTCTTTTCCACCGTTGGCAGTCTATTACTCAGCGAAGCCTATTCTCTGCTCTTTATATCCATTTTGGTCTTGTGAAAAGGCACAATGAAGCTCCGCTTGGTCAGTATGGGGAGCTCTAATGCTTTCGTGTGTGTTATCGTACTCTACTGCGAAAGCTCGGCTTATGGGCTTCAACCTCGAGATACACCCATGGGAAGGAGCTCGACTATTGAGAACAAGCAAATATCAATCGCGCCTGCAGAGGCAAAACTACCTTCTACGCTCAAAGTGACAGTGCAAGGTAGCCTTCGTCACAACCACGTTCATGGAATCAAGGAGGCTGAAACGGTAGTGGGTGGAACTCAAATCTTTTCCAAGCGTCCTAGTGAGTCCAAGAATGATAGTGCGAGAATGAAGAAGGTTGATGCAGTGATGGCCTTTCGGCCCTCATCATCCGGCCATAGCCCAGGGATAGGCCACGATGATCCTCCAGATCCCATGTTCTAATATCAGTCGGCATAACTATATCGTTGCCAGCAATATCTATATGTTTTCCGTCTTTTTTATTTTAATCAAGTAGAAGAAAAATCATGCATTGTTGTTCGATAGAGTAAAACACCGTCTGCTGTAGGTGTAAGGGTCTGCAGCAATATGTAGAATGCAATGTAATTCAAACGCAAAAAGAATCATGTGTTGTTGTTCTATATCCATCAGAATCGTAATACAAGTTGGTTCTTTGGTTATTTACAGTCTCTTGTGGACACGGGCAGGAGTAGCTCGGGGCCTTTATATGGGAAAAAGTATTTTCCTCCTTATGATTTTTTAAGCGTTTCAGAGTTTTCCGAATGAATTGAATCTTCGTCGGCATCTCTGAGTTTACATCATGATAAAAACGAAAGAAATACAATATTGGCTATGAACCTTGGACCGATATTTATATCGATTGATGTCAAAATAGACGAGTGAGAACCCGAAGGTCATATTATATAATATCAGATTAGAATGTTCAATCTCCCGAAACTCTGTTTAATTATAGAAAAGAAGAACAAATGACAGTATGGAGATTTCTGTCATCATACAATTGTTCCAGCTTACTGAAATTATAAGTATTTTGAGTCTATGGAATATTTCTTTAGAAACATTATGAGGTTGGTTAATATAATTAATTGTTCCAGCTTACTGAAATTATAAGTATTTTGAGTCTATGGAATATTTCTTTAGAAACATTATGAGGTTGGTTAATATAATTAGAAATAATGGAGAAACTCTCGATGATTAACCCATCATTGAAAAAGTCTTGAGAATTATTGATCATATTGTTAGAGAAATAGATTCAAGTCAAACGACATGAGGAAAAAATACTTTTTTCAGAATAATATCCAAGGTTTGGACGTTATGTATATGAATGCAAAAGAAAACATTATGATAAAGATAAAAGAAATCCAAATTTCATCAAGAAAGATGAAAATGAAAGTGAAAAGAATGAAAATTCATTTATGAATTGCATTTTAATAGAATAAAGAAATAAAGTTGTGTGATAATTAGATAGTGGTTGTAGAAACCAGTGAGTGGAAACGAATAAATGTTTCCTATCATTAATGGATTAATACAATTGTGAAGAGAATTGGAAATAACAATAAAGTATAAATCATGGATAAATGAGTTGTCTTTATTTGCACCAATGGAAGTGATAAGAAACAAACTCAAGATGTATATTGCATCTCTAGATTTAAACATTTAACCTCATTATTATTGGTGACTTAGCTGAGAAGGGATATATTGTCAACTTTGATAATGGAGAATGCATTATTTTTTATAGAAATAGTAGTGATAGTTAAATTGCATACAAAATGAAAAAAACAAGAATGTTTCCTTGAATTGTGAAGTATAAATTTCCAAGTGCATTCGAAGTTGACATAATAGACAAATATTTCAACAATAGGATCAATTTTCACAAATATTTCACAGGAAAATGGGCAAGGTTTGTAAGTTTGTCGTTCTAATATCTTTGTGCAATAAGAATAATTATACCTTTCTCTGTGGATGTTTCCTTAACACATTGTCAGGCCGTAAATTTATGTCATGTGGAATGTGTGGTTAGTTTTTAAGATGGCCCGGCATTGGAGCAAGAAAGGGAAAATGTAGCACAGGGGATGGTATGACAGAGAAGCTTCCAGTTCCTAGGGTCCAATAACCAATACATGCGAGGAAAGAGAGTCTTGGAAGGTGGGAAATGGATTTGTGGACATGTGCTTTGAGGAGGAAAATAAGGAATCCAAGGAAGTGAAAGCGGAATTTCAAGAGAAAAGGTTGGACATCGCAGATAGAGAACTGTCAAAGAAGGTGGAGGACTAGGTAGAGGACCCATTCTTCTCCATAACAAGAGAAACAAAGTACTTCGAGATAGTTGAGACGTATTGGATTGTGAAGGCCATGGTGAGACAGGCTCTATACAAAAATTGGAGGGAGTAGGTGGATCTCCTTCATGCAATTATCATCATGGAAGGGAAATTTGAGTTGCAAGGTGTCCACAGCCTCTTAGAAATCAAAGAAAAAGGATCCCCAAGCCTTCCAGGTTTGGTGAGATGTCCAATTGACTTGGACGAGGAGAAAAATGGTGACGATGCAAGATAGTAAATGTGGCACCAAGACAATCAATGTGCAACAATCGAAGGATGTCCCAAACTAATGGGTTCATTGAATTATAGTTTTTGGATGTCATTTTATTTTTCTCCAAGCCAAATATAGTAGTGATATTAGATCAATGTCTTTGGTTTTAACTCAACTATTTTAAATCCATATGGTGTCATGTTTAGAACTATGAACATAGCTATGTTTTTTGTTATAACTATTGTAACATTTTGTGCATATAATAAAATTTCTCAATGTTTTTAGCTTTAAAGAAAATAATATTACTTTATTTATAAATTGTAAAATGATTTATCCCTTTAATTATAATTTATGTTAATTTATATTCTAATCAACTAAATTTACATTTAACTTATTAATTTTTAATATATATTTATTTTAAATATATATAAGTACATACAATTAGAGAAAATCTAAAAAATTAGTTATTGAATTTTTAATCCTTCCTCATTTGTAGTAGTTAGAGTTTTAATATGAAAACAAAATGTACAATTGCAATCCACGTATGGTATTGGATTATAGTCATCTCTTCATTACATTTGCATTTATGTTTTGGGCTAAAATTAGAGGTATTACACATGTGCAATGAAGAACATATTTTCAATAAGAAATATGCACATTAAACAAAAAATGATAATGAATAAAGGAAGTGGGATAGCCTTAGTGACTATGTGGAAAAAGAGGTGATATCATTCCTTGGATTGTGAAGGTTGATGGGAAAATAAAGCTAGTAGATTGTGATAGCTGTAAGAGTTTATATATTGTGAATTCTTGAAATTGGGCTATGTGAGAGAATTAGAGATAGCTATAGGTAATTTCATCCTTGAGGGTTTGTAGCCTTAGCTTCGGGATGGCCTTGTTGTATAGAGATTAAGTGTTAAAAAAAGCCTATGGTTGGGTCGAACATCCTAATTTGTCTATGGCCAATTGGTGGAACTAGAATCGTCGAAAGAAAACTATTCCCAATTTAATTAAATTTATGTTGAAATAATGTTGTTTATGTTATGAATTGAATTGGTTTCGAGTCTGTTAATTTTTTTTTCATGTTTCATCCTACATCTATAAATATGCTGACATTATCCTTTGATTGGTTAATTGTTGTTGCATAAAATTGCATTGTCATGTCTACATGCATTAATTAATTAATAGTGGGACAGAGAGGTGATCGGTATCAGAGCTATAGAATGTTGATCTAGGCCTAATTAGATGGCTTGGTACGTGATACATTAGTATCAGAGCAAGAATTTGTTGGAAAATTGTGTTTTAAAGAAGTACCCCTTATTCTCGAGAGAGGAAAATGATTGTTGGGATATTATAGAGTGTTATGAGAGCTAAATTCAAATAACTTTGTGTGGTTATGGTGTACCCCATATCCTTAATAGTTATAAAGGGTATTTGATATTTTGCATTTACTATTATTATTTATATGAAATGAATAAATATTAATTTCCGTGTTCCTATCTATGTTCAATGCCATATAGTAATGGTCATAAGGAGTAAGGAAAATATTATTTTATTATCATTGCCACTATTAAGTGTTACACGTAATTTGTATACAATCTTCCATTCTTTTTTTTTATTTATCGGAGACCAACATAAAATAATTTTAGGTTCATTTGTACATAAACAACACTGGAGTTCTAACTTTCCCTAACATTTATAGATACTTTAGTGTGTTACCCTACCACATAAATTTATAATTCTCCTTTTTGTTAGAGCTTTGATCTTTAAAACAAATTTATTTCTACAAAGGTCTAAATTGAAAACCAAGAGTACTAAATGTTGCAAGAATTACATATTTCCCTTCAAAGCTCTATTTTAAGTATAGTTTCTAACAAATTGGGTGATATTCAAAACCAATATACAAACATAAATATAACAATTCTAGAATTTATTGCATGGTCCATAGGAATTGTAGGAATGAATGTTTCGTTGGAAACTACCCACTTGAAACTACTAAATATATATGTTCCCATCAACCACCATCAGTGACTACCATTAACATGGGCCAAAACAAGGTTCCACTTATTCTTTCTTTCCTTTACAACCATTCCATATGCATATGTGTGTACATGCATGTATATTTGTTGAGGTAGACCTTAAGGTCTATGAGTAAATCTTAATATACATAAATTTTATCGAGAAAAAAACATTCAATATATGATTTCTTATATACACAATGTAAGTTCTTTTAATATTTTCTTCTGATGTCATTTTAGAAAACTACATCAACCACTATTCCTTGTAAAATACAAATCAACAAACAAACAAGTAATATATATATATATATATATATATATATAT
>JASDQU010738870.1:66955-126058 GCA_032191745.1 Picea mariana
AGATACTATCAAGTTAAACTGAAAAAATTGTTATATACATAATATAGAAAATCATATAATAATTCAATTCCATCAATTGAAGATAACTTAAAAGTATTCACAAAATTATATTCAATAAAATATTCACAAAATTATGCTATTCAAATTAATATTTTCAAAAATTTAATCCATTAAAAAAATATCTTTTGATAATCACTAAAAAAAATCTATTATACTATAAAACAATAACACATCCATATCATACCTTATCATAAAAGACAACTTCATTTCTTAACATCATACCAAATATACTTTCCAGGGATAAACCAAGAATTAAATGCCAAATTATAAAATCCCTATTTCAATGAAATGTATCTAAAACAACCACTAATTCTTAAACACCTTCAAATGACTTAAGGAACCCATGCAACACTGAGTCATACGAAATCCAATCCATCTTTAGATTTCCTAGAATTCGCGAAAGAGTGAAGTAGAATGGGTTTTCGACCAAGTATATCATAAGATAGGCATGCCTCTAAAAATTTACTCCCTTCAAAATTATACAAGGATTCCACATACACTTTTTCCCAAGATTTCTATGTGAATAAAATATTTTAAAAACAAAATACGTTTTCCCAAAAATACTTTTTCCCAAGTGAATAAAATATTTTAAAAACAAAATAATAGAATATTTAGCATATCGAGTATTATAAACTAAACAATATACAACTTACCCTTAATTTAATTTTATGAATTAATGGGAAAAAAATATTATCCGATAAAAATATATATATTTTAGACTCGTGTACTAATTAATAGTATTTTATAAATCATAATCTTCTCACCAATTAACTAAATATTAATTTAATAATTCAACTTATAAAACATTAACCAAAACCAACACTCGAAACAAAGTCAGAACAAACCTTTTAAAGAAAAGGTATATAGATATCAATGTTAACATTGGAGATCATCGTAATAATATAATACTTAGGGAGAAACTATGTAGTGATTAATGGAAAATGTTAGTTCATGGAAAATTAATTATAACACAAATTAATTGTGGAAAAATAATAAAAAACAAAAATAATATAAACATATTTAACATCATACAAATTTAAATGGTAAAATTTTGACATTGTGTCAAGGAAATGTCTATGGGGTAAGGTATTGATATTCTTAATGCTCAAAGAGATTACAGCAATGGGATTATAAAGCTTGGACATTTTCTCCTTAGGGAAAACTTGTCAATTTGCTTCTTAGAGATACACAAATATATATTTATATATAAAATCTTCAACATAACTACCACAATAGCATGAACTACCACTAGTTTAATAATTGCCACTGTTACATGAACCACCAATGTTCACCAATTTTGTTTGTTGTCACAATTCCGACAATATCTATCTTGACAAAAAATTACTTGATACCTTGCCCAGGCCCATTCATCATATTTTTTGTAGGCCAAGCCAAACACCACCACAACTACTCTAACAATATTGGTTTTATGAACATGTCTTCACAATGGACTTTCTTAAGAGATACTCCATCTCCATCAATAACCTGTCTTACAAAATGGTATTTTAATGACAATATGCTTGGTATTAATATGATAAAACGCATTGATAGTCAAAATTATCACATAATACATTCACTTTGTCTTGCACCTTTCCACACTCACTAATAAACCCTTTTACCGAATTGCCTCCTTGCATGAGTAAAGACATAACCCGAAGTAGATCTCATTTTGTCCAAATTACTTATAAAAATAGAATCATCATAACCACAAACTAAATCACTACAACCATTTTAGGTGATACAATAAGCACTTGTGCTCCTAAGATATTTAAGCAACCATTTCACTACAGCCCAATTCTCTCTACCTG
The DNA here is from genome assembly GCA_032191745.1 of Picea mariana. Lineage (NCBI taxonomy): Eukaryota > Viridiplantae > Streptophyta > Pinopsida > Pinales > Pinaceae > Picea > Picea mariana. The sequence goes on from JASDQU010738870.1 coordinate 68,824, forward strand.
GATTTTCCAAATTTATCTACTGACAATGCCAACTACATGTAAAATCTTTGGTCTTGTACGTACCTTCACATACATTAAACTTCCTAATACACTAGCATAAGATACACGAGTGTAATACCCCAAGGCCGAGCCCCTGCTCAATTCTAATGATGTCTAATGAAGTTCATAGGTTGGTGATCCAAGTATTTATAAGTTGGGAGGCTTATGTGTTTATTAGGCCAAAGAGCCTATTTTTGTATATGTAATTATGAAGAACATTAATAAAATACATCATTGCATGTAGACAAACCACGAAGAAAGAGTTATGGGGGACTAATCTCCACTAGAAAGGGAAAGGGAAGGGGGATGAGAGGCTAGGAAAAAAGGGCTAAGCTTGAAGGCTTAACCCAAGGGAATATTATAATATATTCTTAAAATAGTAAGGTTTGACATAACCTGCTATCCTAAGTTCCTCTGGGGGAGGAACGAAATCCAAGTGGAGAGGAACGAGCTTCTCGAGAGCCAAGTGTCATCCAGGATGCATGCAAATTTATGTGGGAAATTCCATGGTTGTGGGCACTCTCTCTCACCATTCTGACCATTTCTTTCCATCTCTTGTCCATTCACGCACACACTGAGAAGATACGCAGTGAGTCTTTTTCCGCCATTGTTGAACCTCTGCTATCGTGAACCTCTGTAATTTTTTGAGACATCCCTTGCCTTACTCGATTTTTCTATTGTGGTTACCCGTTGGACTTAAGAGCTAGACAAAAGAAGCAAGTTGTCAGGCCTGTGGTTTGAAGATGTGGTTTTTCATGCCCATGGCTTGAAGAAGCAGGCTGGTAGGCCTGTGAGAAACTCTCTGCATGTGAGAGAGGTTCCTGGGGAAATGATTTCTCTTGGAGGGAGTCTAGCAGCAGCTACAGATCTCTAAGAATTCTTGATCTAGCATGTTGTTGAAGCCCTGTAAGGGAAGTGGAGAAGTCGATGGACTATGAAACAGTGAAGGTGTATATTCCCGGGGTGGGATAGGGATGTGGGGAATGAGAGTCTATGAGTAGTGGACGTAAGTAGGCTCCTTGGAGGGAATCCTTCTTGTTTCATTGTGCATCTTTTTGTAGTCTCAACCTAGCCTAGGATTTGTTTTTCCCTAGGTGGAGTTTAGTCCCATCTCGGGGGTGACCCTCTACTGATAGCTTGGAGCAACATGGTGTAAGGATGAGAGGTTCATGGAATGCCTGCATGCAGTCGGTGGTCTTCTCATAAAAAGATAAGTACAAATTTTATGCTAATTGCATGTGGTGTATATTGGATATGTGTTATAATGTTACGAGTATTGCCTGTATATGTTACCTGTGTAGGATTACTCTTATTTCCACATTAATCTATACTGTAGAAGAATGTTTATGTTTGTTTAAATTTACATCAGATATATATGCATATCAGAGCATGATAGTTTCAAGTGGCATGACCTGACCTTGGTGGTTGGGTATGTTGCAATATGGTTTCAGAGAAGTTTGGTTTTGAAGTAGTGGTGTGTCCTCATCCTGGGAAGGTCGAGTGATGCAGGAGCATCACTCCAATGTCATCAAGTGCCAACCAACCAACACTTCAAGCGCACATTCAATGGAGAGGAGAGGCGCAACACTCTCACTTTCAAATTTCAAATTTGAATTTAATGTATTAAATGTTTGTAAGGTTGGTAGAGTCGAAGCCATACCTTTGAGCAGGCTGTAGTTAGTGTCGCCTTTAATGGATGACATGTTGATGGGGATCTAGATCCAATTCAGATTAGATGGCCCATTCAATATAATTCATTGTAATTAATGAGAGTTGGTGAGGATGGAGGGAAGAGCTTGAGGAGCCCCCTTTTGTAAAAATATCCTTTGTATCTGTAGGCATAAGTCTGTAGAGAGGTAGAGAAGAATAAAGAGAATAGGGAGAAGAGAGGAAGCTGTGACTCTATTGCAGTTCGATCTCACATTGTAAAGAGGCATTTCATATTAATACAATCATAGCAGTTTTTCCTGCATGTTATTGTTCATGTCTTTGTGAGTTCATGAATGAATGTCTTTATGTGTTGATGATATGTTGTAGATGTATGTTAGATATGCATTTGCAGGGATAGATAGATTTTTCTATCTGTGGGTTCTTTGATTTCAAGTTTGGATTCTTTTTGGTTTCATGCAAGAGTGCATGACAGAGTAGTGCGGTCTTTGAAAACCAGTGCAGGAGTGCACTTCTGAATTCTGTGGAATTCCATACAAAGACATGCCAGGAGGGAACACCAGCTAAAGTCACTGACTCAGGGAGAAGCCTCAAGTTTGCTGAACACCTTGGAGGTAAGACTGTCCAGAGGAAGGCATAGAGAAAACAAAATTTCTGAGAATTCTATGGAAGCTCTGCTAGGAGGGCATTGAGAAAATGCACAGGATGTACTGAGGAGAACTCTATTTTGAGTTCGGTAAGAAGATAGGATCATTGAGAATTCTGTAAGACTTTGCCAAGAGGGCATTGAGTGGATGCACAGAAGGAACTCTATTTCGAGTTCAGTGAAAAGACAGAGTCACTGAAGATTCTGTAGAAGCTCTTCTAGGAGGGCATCGAGTGAGTGCAAGGAGTGCACCGAGAAGAACTCTCTTTCGAGTTCTGAGAAAAGAGAAGTGTCAAGGAGAAAGACACTCACAGAGTTGTTGAATACTCTATTTTCTCAGCAAAGCGTGCTTGAGCAGGAGGTTGCCAAGAGGGCACCAATCTTCATTTGAAGGAGAAGGTAAGGGTCGAATCTCTTAGAGGTTCGAGAAGGAAAATCTCAGGATGGATAGCACAGTTGTGTGCGGGGAACCTGCAAGGAGTGCAGAGGATGAGAAGCCCTTTGAGGTTTCACAGTCGACAAAGCTCAGGAGGGATAGTGTTCCTAGAATGCAGGCAATATCCAAAGAAATAGAGCTCGCAGAGGAAGCAAAGGTTTTATCCTTTGAAGTGTTTGAAATATTCCAAGGCTCAGAGAGAGCCCGTCCTCAGGAAGAGCAACAGTACCCATTGGATCGGTACTGAGAGGAGGAGATCTGGACCGTTGATTCTACGTCCAGGCACATAGAAGAGCATGCAAGAGATTATATCTGGTCCGTAATATCTAGGGCAGGGGATTGATAGTCGTTCGATCTGGAAGAAGGTGCGGGGGTTTAATCCTTGGGAAGCTGCATAGAAGGGTAGAACGGAAGGCAGAAACTTCATGGGAGAAGTGTCGAGTTTCCGTGAGCCGTCAGATCCAGAAAAGGTCTGCAAGGTTTAAACCTCATAACAGTAGAAGAAAGAGGACTCGTCAAGTCCCGAAGCATCAAGACCATCCATTTTGGGGGACAGGTGGTAGAGATCTGGATCATCTCGTGGGAAGGCAGAGTTCTTTGTGCTTCAAACCCATGAGTCGCGAGATCGCGATTCGATCTGAACCATCTATCAAGGAGGAAGGAGAGCTATGAGATTTGGCATCTCGCTACCTTGTGTATCAGGATTTCGGAGGATGAATGAGTTGCAACTTGATCGCTAAGGTCGCGAAGTGCCGAGCGTCGAGGGTTCGTGTGAACAAGTGTCACATACGTTAAGTGGGGATCGCGACGTTGATAGGTGGCGTAATAAAAAGCGCACAGAAAAGGTGGAAGTAGGCGATAAGTGGCATACATGCGTCACCTTGGAAGGACTCAACCCATCGCTGACTTATTGTGCATCGGGGATTTGTAAAGAAGGAGCATGAGGGCTCAACACTCCAACTTGTGAAGTTGCGAGTTGCGAGTAGTGCCAGTGTTTAGCCTAGCCTATGGCTATATGTGTGTAACGCACTAGCAAGGAGGAGCCATACTCGTATCTCATCTCAGGTATCGACATTTGGAGAAAGAGGAGTCGAGGGTCTTCGACTCATGAACTCGCGAGTCACAAAAGGTGCTTGCACTAAGGCCCGGGTTGTGGTCGCGTGGAGGTGAAGCTCGCACCTAGTGCTTATTCGTACAGGTGGGGTTTCTGAAGGACCTATGGATCAGATTCGTGGGGTCCCAGTGAGGGCCCGAAAGAACTATTTTAGTTCTTTAGATTCAGAGAAGAGCAATCCTATGCGGATCTTTGCTTGAGGGTCGAGGATCTGCATTAGTTGTGGTATTAGAGCTTGTTTCTGTCGGTATATTGTAGGCAGAGGGAGCCAGAGGAAAAGGAAGACAAAGTATAGAAGCTCTGTGATGATTGTTTCAAGGTGTGTAGCAGTCAATAGACAGTCAGGAGCATTGTATGAAAGGCTGGAAGTACTCACAGTTGCAGAGTGATAGCAACAAGTTTTCCAGGAGGGCAGACAGGAACAGGAAAATGGCTACTGAAGGCCATGAGCATGGTGGAAGAGGAGACCACCAACAGATGATTAAAGTAGAGATTGATAAAGAGCTCGCTAAGATAAGAGCGAGAATGGAGCAGGTTGCATTAAAGATGCAACAGGATGCAAGGACACATTGGGTGTATGAGTGGCCCATAAAGAAGAGGGTGAAGTGGCCAGTCAAGGAATTATTGGCCAGAAAACAATGACAAGAGTTAACGAAGTGGATGAGGTATGTTGAAAACCTAAGTGACACAGAGTTGGTCTGCATCTGTGAGCCATAAGTTGGAGAAACCCTCAATGATGAGGAAGAGAGATCAATTTCAGGTCTCATAAACTGCCAAGAGGGCAGGGATGAATTTTCCAATTGCCAAGTGGGCAATGGAATGAGAGAACTGGAGGATCTCATAGACTATCAGGAAGATAGCAGTGAAAATTCATATTGCTAGGAGGGAAATGGTATGATATTAGCTGAAGATATCATAAATTGCCAGGTGGGCAGAAGTGGACTTTCAAGTTGCCATGCGGGAAATGGGAAGAGATCAGCAGAAGGTCTCGCGTACTGCTAGGGGAGCAATGGTGAAAGTTCAGATTGCCAAGTGGGAAATAAGATGGGATCACTGGATCTCATAGACTGTCAAGTGGGTAGCAGAAAATTCCCAAATTGCCAGGTGGGCAGGGGAAAAGAGATGAGACTTTCTAAAGGTCTCATGAACTTAGAGGATAGTTCAGATTAGCAAAGAGTGCTGACAGGAGAGAACCAGAAGATAATTCCTATCATTAGGGGAATTGAAGTATTCCTACCAAGCAGCCCAGTTGAGGCCAGAGCATGTGTTGCAGATGCAATAATAACAAGATGACAACTAGAAGAAACTGTCATGGAGGAAGAAATGGAGCAGACACTGATGTTTTTCCAAGGAGTAGAAGATGAGAATTCAACAGAATGGCTCAAAATTTTCAGCCAGGAAGCTGAACAGGAGATCACTGCAGTACTGGAAGCTGCAGAAGAAGAAGAAGAAGGAGAAGAGGAAGAAGATAGCATAGACTTTGTTGGTCTTTGTGAAGAATTGGAAGCCTTGGAGAGAAGGGTGATGGTGAAAAATTTGCACATCCAACAGGCTAAGTTGGAAGAAGGTAGTGGAGCATACCAGCCCCAGGAGCAGCTAGAAAGAAGACCTGGTAGAAGCAGATCTGTCAGCAGGGAAAGCGACTATAGAATTGGATTTTGTAGTGGAGTGGCCACTCAGTGCCACAAAGAGAGATAAAGATAGCAGGGGAGATCGAGCAGATCTTCCCATTGAGAAGACATAAGTGCAACAAAGAAGGCTGCAAAAGGAGAGCCAGCCATGGGAGCAGCTGGACAAGATAATTGAGGAGATCAGAAGGCTGATGATTAGATCAACAGAAGAAGTCAAAAAAGGGAAGCTGAGCAGACAATGAGAGATAAAGATAGCAGGGGAGATCGACCATATCTTCCCATTGAGAAGACATAAGTGCAATAGAGAAGGCTGCAAAAGGAGAGCCAGCCATGGGAGCAACTGGACGAGATAATTGAGGAGATCAGAAGGATGATGATCAGATCAATAGAAGCAGTCAACAAAGGGAAGCTGAGCAGAGGAGAACCTACCATAGCAGCAGGGAAACAGATGTAACAACAAAGCAATGGAGCAAATGGACAGCTCCAGAAAACTGTTTGGGATCCAGGTGGATTTCAACAGTGGTGCTGGGAAGCTCATGAGAAGGAGATCATGATTTTTTCAGCTGAGGAGTATGATGTAGGAGAATCACTCCAACGTCATCAAGTGCCAGCTAGCCAACACTTCAAGGGCACATTCAATGGAGAGGAGAGGCGCAACCCTCTCACTTTCAAATTTCAAATTTGAATTTAATGTATTAAATGTTTGTAAGGCTGGTAGAGCCGAAGCCGTGACTTTGAGCAGGTTGTAGTTAGTTTCGCCTTTAATGGCTAATGTGTTGATGAGGATCTAGATCCAATTCAGATTAGATGGCCCATTCAATGTAATTCATTGTAATTAATGAGAGTTGGTGAGGATGGAGGGAAGAGCTCGAGGAGACCCCTTTTGTAAAAATATCCTTTGTATCTGTAGGCATAAGTTTGTAGAGAGGTAGAGAAGAAATGGAGAAGAGGGAGAAGAGAGGAATCCGTGACTTTGTTGCAGTCCGAGCTCACATTGTAAAGAGGCATTTCCTATTAATACAATCATATTAGTTTTTCCTACATGTTGTTGTTCATCTGTTTGTGAGTTCATGAATGAATGTCTTTATGTGTTGATGATATGCTGTAGATGTATGTCAGATATGCATTTGTAGGAATAGATAGATTTTTCTGTCTATGGGTTCTTTGATTTCAAGTTTGGATTCTTTGTGGTTTCATGCAAGAGTGCATGACAGAGTACTGCGGTCTCTGAAAACCAGTGCAGGAGTGAACTTCTTAATTCTGCGGTATTTCATACAAAGACATGCCAGGAGGGAACACCAGATGAGGTCATTGACTCAGGAATAAGCCTCAAGGTTGCTGAACACCTTGGAGGTAAGACTGTGCAGAGGAAGGCATAAAGAAAACAGAATTTCTGTGAATTCTATGGAATCTCTACCAAGAGGGCATTGAGGAAATGCACAGGATGCACTGAGAAGAACTCTATTTTGAGTTCGGTAAGAAGACAAGATCACTGAGAATTCTATGAGACTCTGCCAAGAGGGCATTGAGTGGATGCACAGGGTGCACAGAAGGAACTCTATTTCGAGTTCAGTGAAAATACAGAGTCACTGAAGATTCTGTAGAAGCTCTGCCAAGAGGGCATCAAGCGAGTGCAAGGAGTGCACTGAGAAGAACTCTCTTTTGAGTTCTAAGAAAAGAAAAGTGTTAAGGAGAAAGACACTCACAAATTTGTTGAATACTCTATTTTCTCAGCAAAGCATTCTTGAGGAGGAGGTTGCCAAGAGGGAATCGATCTCCATTTGAAGGAGAAGGTAAGGGTCGAATCCCTTAGAGGTCCGAGAAGGAAAAGCTCAGGACGCATAACACAATTGTGTGCGGGGATCCTACAAGAAGTGTAGAGGTCGAGAAGCCCTTTGAGGTTTCACAGTCGACAAATCTTGGGAGGGATAGCATTTCTAGAACGCAGGCGATATCCAAAGGAATCGAGCTCGCAAAGGAAGCAAAGGTTTCAACCTTTGAATCATTTGAAATCTTCCAAGGTTCGGAGAGAGTGCACACTCAGGAAGAGAAACAGTAGCCTTTGGATCAGTACTGAGAGGAGAATATTTGGACCATTGAGTCTACGTCCAGGCACATAGAAGAGTGTGCAAGAGATTAGATCAGGGTCATCAAATCTAACGTAGGGGACCGATAGCTGTCGGATATGGAAAAAGGTGCATGGGGTTTAATCCTTTTGAAGCCACACAGAAGGGTAGAATGGACAATAGAAACTTCGTTGGAGAAGTGTCGAGTTTCCATGAGCCGTCAGATCCAGAAAAGATGCACGAGGTTTAAACCTCATAACAATAGAAGGAAGAGGACTCATCAAGTCCCGAAGCATCAGGACTGTCCATTTTGGAGGACAGGTGGCAGAGATCTGGATCATCTCGCGAATTCAGGTATCGCGAGAAGGGAGGCGGAGTTCTTTGCGGTTCAAACCCGTGAGTCGTGACATCGTGATTCAATTTGAACTATCAATCGAGGAGGAAGGAGAGACATGATATTTGGCGTCTCGCTACCTCGTGTATCGAGGTTTCAGAGGATGAATGATTTTCACCTTGATTGCTAAGGTCACGAAGTGCCGAGCACCGAGGGATCGTTCGAATACTTGTCACAGACATTAGGTGGGGTCCGCAATGTTGACATGTGGCCTAATAACAAGTGCATAGAAATGGCAGAAGTAGACGATAGGTGGCATACACACGTCACCTTGAAAGGAGTCAACCCATCGCTGACTTATCGTGCATCGGGGATTCGTAAAGAAGGAGCAGGAGGGCTCAACACTTCAACTTGTGAAGTTGCGAGTAGTGCTAGTGTTTATCCTAGCCTACAGTTATATGTGTGTAAGGCGCTAGCAAGGAGGATTCATACCCATATCGTGTCTTGGGTATCGATGTTTGGAGAAAGAGGAGTTGAGGTTCTTCGACTCACGAATTCGTGATATTGCGAGTGATGAAAGGCGCTTGCATTAAGGCCCGGGTTGTGGTCGCATGGAGGTGAAGATCGCACCTAGTGCTTGTTCACACAGGTGGGGTTTCCGAAGGACCTGTGGATCATATTTGTAGGGTCTCAGTGAGGGCCCAAAATAACTATTTTAGTTCTGCGGATTCAGAGAAGAACTATCTTGTGCAGATATTGGCTCGAGGGTCGGGGATCTTTGTCATCGAGGGACGTTACAATTTGGTATCATAGCCCAAGGTTTCCACACTGAATATAGATGAGACATGAATGTGGAATTTGGAGTCAAAATTCCACAAGGAATTGATGTACAGAGTGCCAATAGGGTGTTGGGGAAACAGCTTGGGTATGTTTAGAATATCGGTAGGTATATCAGTTTGATAAACCACAACATATGTGGTATTGCGCCACAAAGTTAAGTTTGGGTCATTGGAGCTATTCTAGCACAACTAGGAGAAGACGACTTAGACCATACTATAGCCTTTGCAAGTAGATAATTTTTAGAATATGATCATAATTATAACACAATAGAAAGAGAAGGCCTAGCCATGGTATATGCACTTCAGAAATTCAGGCACTATGTACTAGGTAAACACTTTAAAATGTTTAGAGACCACTCTTCCCTCAAATATCTAGTCAAGAAGCCAATGTTGGTGGGGAGGATTTGTATATGGCTATTATTATTTCGAGAATTTTATTTCGAAGTAATAGTCAAACCAAGGAAGTTGAATGCAGGACCGAATCACCTATCAAGTGTAACTAATGGAGAAGAACCTACAAAGTTGGAAGACAACTTCCCTGATGCACAATTATTTTCATTACATGTAGTATTCAATGATATTATTGAATACTTAAGTACATGAGTTACAACATAGGATTTTAGCCATGCGTAGAAGAAAAATCTAGTAGTCACAGTTGCAAACTAAAAACTCATTGCAGGAAACTTATACAAGATGGGCACATATAGAATTTTGAGAAGGTGTGTATTGGAACATTAATGACCCATAGTTTTAGTATAAGCTCATGAATGTATAGCTGGAGGACACTATGCAACAAAAGGTAATGTGCATAAGGTATTGCACACAGGATTATGGTGGCCAACAGTCCATAAACATGCCAAGGACTATTGCCAACAATAAGATGTCTGTCAGAGGATTGGAAAACCCAACATAAGGGATGAGATGCCTCTAATAGCAGAAGTGAATCTATAGGTATTTGAAAAATGGGAAATATAATTTGTTGTATTGATCAATCCACTAACAAAAAATTCATGAGCTATATATATCATTACTGCGATTGAATACTTAACAAGATGGGCATAAGAAACACCAGTCAAGGACTCTAGTGCAGAGACAACAACACACTTTATATTTGAGCAAGTGATCACCAGATTGGGATTTCCTAGGATTTTAATGAGTGACCAAGGCACTCATTTTATTAATAATACCATCATGACTATGATTGAGGAGTTTGAAGTCTATCACGAGAATAGTACACCATATCATCCTCAGGAAAATGGAACAATAGAAGCATTCAATAAAATCTTGGAAAATGATTTGACTAAGATCTGCAATGTCAACAAGGATGATTGGTACTTGAAAATACCAACAGTACTGTGGGCATACATGACCACATGTAAGAATTTGACAAGACAAACACCATTCATATTTGTGTATGGGAAGGAAGCAGTAGTACCATTAGAATTTCTGGTACCTAGTCTGCGCATAGTAGCAATTACGAACATGACTAAAAGAGGAGTAACACAGGAGATATTAAATCAACTAATGGAAATGGAAGGGGGAAATATTATGGAAGTATTTCGCCAGGAAGTAAAAAAATTAAGAGACAAAGCATGTCAGACATATTAAAAAGAAGAGTTTTAATGAGGGAGACCTAGTTCTTCTCTATGACAACAATTTTTTCCAACACCCTGGTAATTTTAGAATGCATTGGTTAGGGCCATAGGAAGTAAATACTATCACAGAGGGGGAATTTGTGCAACTAAAAGACTTGGGAGGAACATAACTAAAAGGAATGATCAACGATAGCTGATTGAAACTATACAAGGACAATCAACCTACTAACCCTTAAAAGCTACAACGAAGTTCGAAAGGTATGTATATAGTGTACTATAGTAGATTTTAGGAAAGAAAAATTATAAAAAGAAAGACAAAAGTAGAAAAAGAAGAAAAAGAAAGACAAAAGTACAAAAAAAAAAAAGGAAGACAAAAGTAGAAAAAGAAGAAAAAGGAAGAAAAAAATAGAAAAAGAAAGAAAATACAAAATACTGAGAAATGTCATGCACATCAGATAGAGGAATCAACACAACAAAAACAAAAAGTGATTATGCACAACATATGGCTGACAAGCCTTGGATGGGGTGATAGTGGGAACCATGCGTCCAGCGGAGCAACTGGGAGAGAGCCACCATGGCTTCAACAACGTGACAGACATGTGCCTCCCCTCCCACCACCTTAATTCTTTTAAGTCGACCTTGCATAATACAGGGCGCCATTACTCTCAATGCGCCCTGCTATACCTTGTTGTCCCTTCGATGGACCAACACCATTGTTATTATTTTACTTGGAGTGTGTGTTGGTTTAATGGAATGAACCAAGTCCTTGGGTTTTATGAACTGCACCAGATGTTCTGTATGCCTCATTCTCTTTGGGTCAATTTCTCCAGAGCTCGGCCTCCTCCCCCAAAACTCCTTTTCTTGTTGTCGCTCCCTCTTGGTAGTTTATGCCCTCATTATGTTTCATAGATGCCAAGGCAGAGAGGGAAGTGAAAACGATGTTCTTCATGGAAGACTAGATGACCGTGCTTGGCCCTCCGACCCCCACCTTCACCCTCCAACAGTTCCTCATTTTCGTTGATTACCTTGTCCTCCTCCCTGACATAGTCGACTCATACACCCCTTTCATCATCGTTTTCATATAGATTGGAGTGGTTTGAATTCTTGAGGACGTCGTTGGGATTCAACCCAGGACCCCTCGGAAAATCAGCCTTTGCTTCGCACCCAGTTCCAGTGGCTCATCACAACTCGCCGACCCAATCGTCCTCCTAGTCACTTCAGGTCCTGCTACTCAGTACTCATTCTCGGTATGACATCCCTGAAGCAATATAGGCTTCACGATAGTGTCCTCAGTCCCACGCTAACCCATAATTTGAACTGCAAACAGGCCTCGCACTATTGTACAGCTTGGTCTTTGACCTGCACTAAGACTTGGATGATCTTAACTTTCACCTGGAGATTCTGGATGGAAAGGAATCACAATTCCTGCAATTTCTCTCAACATTGTAGGGTTTCCACCCCCCCCCAGTAGGAGAAACTCATGCAACAGGTGTTGAGACACCAGTATTGGCACCAACCCCCCCACTGGGGACTCCAGAGAATTTCGCACCAGGCCAGGAGGAGAACGCGCCACTAGTCCATCCGGAGGATGCAATGCAGATGGACAGGACACCTGTCGAGGAGGAGACGACTCCTCTTGGGGAATCGACACTCGGAGCCTCCTTCATGGACGCGTGGCCGCACTATAGCCCCACTACATGATATGTACAGTTGTACACTTTATTATGCTACATGTTTAACTGTGGTTTTGCCTCATGAATGCCACCTATATCAGCTACTGTCTGCATCTATTACTGTTAAGCTGGCCACCCTTAGGGACCTGAATTTTTCTTTTGTTATATGTCAGTAGAAACTCTATTATGTTTAGCAGTTTAAGTATTAAACTTTGGAAATGTTTGGCTAGCTGAGTTGGTTTCCCCTTGGGGTAGCTCAATGTTTACAGATTGGAACAAAGGAAGGATTTTGTAATCTCTGATTTTGACAGGTTTTTTATACAATCTTACTTACAAAAAAAAATATATATATCTGACAGGAAGAAAACAGAACACACTAGGGGAAAAGATACAACAAGAAACGTATGTTGCACCAAAAAATTGTAGTGCACCGAAAAATGGGCCAACGATTGGGAAAGAAAAAACCTGTCGTTTGGGTAAAAAGCAACAAAATGAGAATTTATGACACTGAATGAAGTGTAGTAAAAAATATTTAATGCATTGATAACCATCAAAGAAGCATCTCTGAGAATATTCAGGGAGCTGATGACGCCCTATATATAATGAAAATGTGAGCCAAACAAGACATATTGTTCATTTACAAACCCACGAAGCTAATGAGCACAAAGACAAGAGGCAAACATGCGAGTTCAGAGATCAAAGAAGCCGAAGTTCAATCGGGGAAGGAAAATTTACCCACAATGGCACCTCCAAAGGTCGGTGCACCTAGTAAAATAACATGCAAAACATGCAGTAGCCACATGTAATTGCAGGAAACCACAGAGGCAAAACATGAGTTTACACAGATAGAGAGAATTGTCGATGCCATCGCAATTCATTTTCCATAGGTTGAACCAGTGAGTGCCACACTAGTAGAGGAAGAATCTCATTCCTCGATGATGGTTGGGATGGAAATCAATTTTCACAACAGGGCACAGGTCCATGACCCATTAGCCAGAGGAAACCCGCAAAAACCTTCCAAGGCCGAAGGAACCCACATAATGAATGATGATGAAAGTGAAAGTAAATAGTTTGATGGGCCAAGGACACAACCTATGGTGGGGTCCATGCAACAGGAGGAAGTTCAACTCGAAATATATCACAGGGAATCCAGAGTTGGGTTGGGAAGGAGAACCAAAGGCCCGAACATCGAGCACGCCAACACAAAGAAAGGGGAAACAACCCGTCATGTGGTCCCCATGCAAGCAACCTGATGCCTCAATCGTTATGTCTCTCACTGCATAGGGGGTACATGACACATAATGTCTAATGGGTTGCATCAAGGGGTTGTGATAAGAAAACCATGATGTGTCTGACACCAGGAAATTCCCATAATTTGTACAAAAGGTGTATATAGAGAGCTTGGGAACAAGGTCGTTATGAGATATAGTGTTGCAACCAAAGTAGTGGGTGGAAAGTTTAGTAAACATCGAGATCCTTAAATTGTTAGATATTCCCCACTTCGACAGGGGGAAATATGTGAACAACTGCGTCAAGTAGTTGTTGGCAATCCTCCATGGAGGATTTTTTTGGTTGGACAAACTAGTCTCCATCGATGTGGAGATAGTTTCATTCATCATAGGATTTCCATCAAATGGAAATAATATCGCGCAGTACCTGGATTATAAAGCCAAGGAAAAGGCCCTCATAGAAGAGATGAGGAAGACTTCTGGAACAAAAAGGGGATCACACGATATCATTATAAAATAGATAAATGATGCAGCCACCAGGATGGAAACAAAATTGATGGCATGAAAACCCCTTCGCAAATGCTGCAAGGAGGAGGTCCTTGTAGGCATTGCCGTAGCAAAAACGTAGTTCAGAACCGATACCATCCTTATTTAGGCCCCATACTTACTAAATCTATTCCTAGATGACTAAAAGGATGCATAACACTTGGGAGCATAGTTCCACTATTCCTGGGTCATTATATCGATAGCATTAATTGGATGGAAATATTCTCCCTACTCGTATTTTTGTGACTGCAGAGTAGGACATTTTCATGCAACACGATACACATCATTGGGAAGCACTTCAGATTCCAAGCGAAGAAGTGGTAATGCCAACACATTTTCTTGGTATCTTAGTGACATACAAGACAACATAGCCAACACATAGAGGATAACTTCGAAAGTGGTCACATAGTACCAGGGGATAGCCAACTTTCAAGCTACGCGACAGAACATGTTGATCCAAGAATGCAGGGATCTAGAGAAAGAATGGATACAACTTCAATTATGCATCAACATAGACGAAGTTGATTGGGCAATGAGAGACTGGTAGGATGATTACAATATTGAAATCATCACCAAGGACATGCCAAAATGGAAATAAGTGGAAGCAGAGTCATCCAAGACATCTGCAAGAGGCAGCACAACGACCAAGTAATAAACATGGAAGGGAAAGCCTTGTCAAAATAAGGGAACCACCCAAAAGAAGGATGTGCAGATAGGAAAGAAGGATAATTCCCTAGCGCGAGAAGAACAAGGAAGGGGGGACACAAAGACACAAAAAACCCCATCATGAAATACTCCACCAAAGATAGGGCCACTCAAACAACCAATCATACATAAATGTGGGCCACACAAGAAGGCTAAGTCCCACAAACAAGTCACAAAATACACAATCATCGAAAATGATGTTGATCTAGTCATAGAGAGGGTGCAGGACCACGCAATAAAGGAGTTTGAGGAGGCTGAGAACCAAAGAGGAAGCATAAGGAATGAGTTGACTGACATTAAGCAGGTTCTAGAACAGATGCGAGTAGTGAAAACACAAGAGAGTGGAGAAAAATTGATCCCCTGATCGACATAAGAAAGGGACATAACCCCGTAGAATGAAGAAGATATAATCTAACTCGTAGCTCAAGCAAGTCCAAGCTTCTAGATAACAACAAACATGTTGCAGGTTGACAAGGCCATATAATAGATGCCACGTAAAGACCTATTTGAGGTACAACTGGTATTGGATAACATACCAACAAAGGCATTGTACAAGCTCTAAGTCAGTGTCGCACATGAAGTGCAATCACGAGGCAGAGAAGATGCGACATAATTTCAAGTAACTAGAGATGGAAAGGATGCACTCGAAATGGTGATAGAATAGGTAAATATTGAGACACATGAGAAGGAGAAACAATTAGATAAATTGGAGCAAAAGATTAAGGAAGTATTCACAAAAATTCTAGACATCGCATAGGAAGCCATGAGCAGTGTTGAAGAACAAATTCAAATCATCGTGCAAATGCTTGAAGACTATAAAAAGGAGATTTAGGATCTCAAAGAAAAGTTAACACCAACCATCCATCTCAAAGTCAGAACTTAAAGGGAACAACATGAAGTTGTGCAAGTAGAAATGATGGAGAAAGAAGCCAAAAAAGGTCACATAAATTTTTGATAGGACCGCACAACTATGGGTGACAATGGAGGAAGAGAATAGGGTCCAATAACTAGACCAACAAGAGGAGGAGATCAACACTTTAATACACGAGTTGAAGAATCAAGAAAAGGCCATGAGAATTGTAGAGCGGTTGAAGGTAACACGGTAGTTGAAGATGCTACAAACATAATTGAAGTTTGTGTAGAATAACAAGCAGGCCAGGCAAGACCAGTTAGAACTTTTCTAGGAATAAGCAGCGCAAATGATTGTGGAACTAGAGGAGGAGAAGAAAAGAATGGATCAAGATCATTCTGAGAGTGAATATTCTTGCAAGGAACATATCACAACGCAAAGAGTATGCCAAAAAAGAAGGAAAAGTAGTATGCAAGAGGAAAAACAACATGGCATGCAGGTAGAAAAGCCTAACTGAGATAGGGTTAGGGTTTTTGATAAGGATTGTAATGGCTATAACCCTATAAAATAGTATAAATAAGAACCTGGGAGGTTTAGAAAGGGAGATGCCAATTAACGAAATAAGAGGATGATATCACTTTGTGGCATTGTCGATTTTAATAAGTTTGTAGAAGAGTCAAGTAAGGGATATTTCTGAGGGTTAGGTCACAGGATGAGGAGCTTGGTGTGATCTATTCCACCTCACAAGGGGTTTCCACTGTCAATAAGGATTATAATATTGAATATGTAATGCACACAACATGATATTTTGGAGCAGAATAAATAAAAGAGCAGAGATACATATATTTGTGGACATAGCCCCAGGAGGGGGTGAACCATGGTAAACTTATGTGTTCTCTATGATTGTTAGAGAATGTATACTTTTTGTTTATTATTATCTTATGAATGAATGGTTAAACTAGAATTATCAACATGTATGCATAGGTTTAATGATGAATGAATCATAGAGTACTTGAATATTTAACGAGGGTAATGCATGGAGTGGAAAGAACACAATCACATATCACCAATCATTCCTAAACTACAAGCGCTTGAGCATTGCAGTCACCCATACAATCTATCTTAGTTGAGATTGCATTGTGCACCCTGTGTGCAACGTTGCCTTCTAGTTTACCAGGAGGGCCGATAGTTTTTGAGGTGTTTGTTGGAACCATGTTGAGATCCAAACCTAGATCAACCCAAAAAGAGGTAAGAGGAAGAAATATCGATCAACATATCCTAAGGTCAAGTTATGGGAAAAACTTAAGTGAAGAGGCGTCATTTTATTGTAGTATGCACATGTTGGTCATGCCACTATGACCAAGGAAAGAAAATGTCACATGACCACATGTGCTAGAATGACGTGGGAAAAATCAATTTGTAGAAAAAATTATATGTGGACTGCATCTTTCTTAGTGTTGGTATAAGATTTTTTTTGGATATAGATTAGTGCTCTTCACCATTGTTACTTATTTCATAGGTTAGTGCAAGATTGACTTTGTGAAGTCGTGTGATTCACTACCATGTAAATTAAGACTTCAAATCCATTTGGGCCCTCTCTTCACACTTGGAAAACTTTGAAATTGGAAAACTTTGGGACAACTTTGATAGGTGACATAAATTATCTTGAAGGTTGAAGGCTAGAATTGTAGATGTGTGCCTCGGTGTAGAAAGTATTCAAGAAAAATCCATGTGGAATAATATTTTTGGTTCAAATGAGTTGTGAGGTTGATATATCAAGGATTAAATGAGTATTTCATAGTTGGAACAACTTCTTTGGCCATGCCTTGGTGCAACTTGGATGGTGTGGAAGAAGAACCATTGATACAACATGTTTTTCTTCGCCTAGAGGTATGGTTGGTCCTTGTTTCTTTGATTTTCAAAATGTTTTTATAGTTTGTTCTTTGAAGGGGAGGTTGAGTGACTTGGAGGATGTCCAAGTGAAACACACAATGATGGCTAAGCCAACAGATTTTGGAGTATCCCAAGTGATTCATACTTCAAATGGAACATTGGATGTTTTAGTCACCTTGATAGTAGCTATGGGTAGGTTTTTGGATGGAAAATTGGAATGATGATGTGCTAGGATGAGTCCCTTAGTTTACAATAGGAAGAATTGTACTATAGTTTTTGGTGGTGGCCTTCGAAAATATTCATTGATTGAGTACATGGGTGGCTCACAACCATGAGGTATGAAGTGTAGCCTAGGGAAACTTAAAGGTGCTAGGATTGGTGAAAGAAGGAAAAACATAGAGGATACGTTTTTGAAACTTGATATGGTAGTAGACCATCCTCTCGTTTGTAGCGATGATTGGTTGGGTAGTTTGTTGACCCAGACGTGGCACTAGTGCATGGGTGCATTAGAAAATTAGTTCAGTTCTAGAAGATAGCTTGACATCCTTGCGAAAGAGATGAAGTATTTTCCTTAGGTAGTTGTGATGAAAACACCAAAAAAAATATATTCTTTTTGGGGAGGAGCAAACTAGTTCTGTTCTATGTGCTGGATGGAGATAGTGGAGTTAGTTACCAAGAAAAAATTAAATAGTCAACTTGTATGGTGTATCTAGGAACATAGACCAAGTTGAGTTGGGGGTTTCTCACCCACCTTTGTATATGGGAAATGAGGATGAGGGATAGTGCTCATTCGATAGCTTTTGGATGATCGTTAGGACCTAAAGATTGGAATGATCATTGGTTGAAGGTGATGGAAGTACTTGTGCAAGCGTGTCTCTCTTAGGAAAGTGGTATGGGAATATTTTATCTAGCTCGTTTTACTTAGAACACTTTGGACATATTATTGGAGCATCTAAGGGTAAGGGTTGTGATGGCCAATTTACACTCTCTTTTGGGTGTTGAGTTGTAGAAGGTGAGTTGATGGTTGGAGGCAAGTTGGGGTATTTTCATCAACCCATAGGATTTTCATAGATAAGGTGATTTGCACCATGAAAATATTATTTTGGGGAAGGATGGTCAAAGTAATCATGCAGTAGGAAGTTTAGAAGTGAAAAACTTAGACAATTGGGTGAACTTTGAAGTTAGAGTAGAGGTTAATATCAGAGCTTTTTTCTGTCGGTATGCAGAGGGAGCCAGAGGAAATGGAAGACAAAGTGTAGAAGCTCTGTGATGATTGTTACAAGGTGTGTAGTAGTCAATAGACATACAGGAGGATTGTAGGAAAGGATGGAAGCACTCATAGTTGCAGAGTGATAGCAACAAGTTTACCAGGAGGGCAGACAGGAATAGGAAAATGGCTACTGAAGATGAGTAGAGCAGAGATTGATAAAGAGATCACTGAGATAAGAGCAAGAATGGAGCAGCTTGCATTAAAGATGTAGAAGGATGGAAGGACACATTGGGTGTATGAGTGGCCCATAAAGAAGAGGGTGAAGTGGCCAGTCAAGGAATTATTGGCCAGAAAACAACGACAAGAGTTGAGGAAGTGGATGAGGTATGTTGAAAACCTCAGTGACATAGAGTTGGTTTGCATTTGTGAGCCAGAAGTTGGAGAAACCCTCAATGATGAGGAAGAGAGATCAGTTTCAGGTCTCATAAACTGCCAGGAGGGCAGAGATGAATTTTTCAATTGCCAAGTGGGCAATGGAATGAGAGCACTGGAGGATATCATAGACTGTCAGGAAGACAATAGTGGAAATTCATATTGCTAGGAGGGCAATGGTATGATATTAGCTGAAAATCTCATAAACTGTCAGGTGGGCAGAAGTGGACTTTCAAGTTGCCAGGTGGGAAATGAAAAGAGATCAGTAGAAGGTCTCGCGTACTACCAGGGGAGCAGTGGTGAAAGTTCAGATTGCCAAGTGGGCAATGAGATGGGATCACTGGATCTCATAGACTGTCAAGTGGGCAACAAAAAATTCCCAAATTGCCAGGTGGGCAGGGGAAAAGAGATGAGACTATCTGAAGGTCTCATGAACTCAGAGGAGAGTTCAGATCAACAAGGAGTGCTGACAGGAGAGAATCAAAAGAGAATTCTGATCATTGGGGGAATTGAAGTATTCCTACCAAGAAGATTAGTTGAGGCCAGAGCATGTGTTGCAGATGCAACAACAACAGGAGGACAACCAACAAAAACTATCATGGAGGAAGAAATGGAGCAGATACTGACGTTTTCCCAAGGAGCAGAAGATGAGCATTCAACAGAATGGCTCAAAATTTTCAGCAAGGAAGCCGAACAGGAGATCACTGTAGTACTAGAAGCTATAGAAGAAGAAGAAGAAGGAGAAGAGGAAGTAGATAGCATAGGCTTTGTTGGTTTGTGTGAAGAATTGGAAGCCTTGGAGAGAAGGGTGATGGTGCAAAATTTTCACATCCAACAGGATAAGTTGGAAGAAGGTAGTGGAGCATACCAGCCCCAAGAGCAGCTGAAAGAAGACCTGGCAGAAGAAGATCTTTCAGAAGGTAAAGGGATTGTGTAATTGGAGTCTACAATGGAGTAGCCACTCAACGCCACAAAGAGAGATAAAGATAGCAGGGGAGATCGAGAAGATCTTCCCATTGAGAAGACATAAGTGCAGCAGAGAAGGAGGCAAAAGGAGAGCCAGCCCTGGGAGTAGCTGGACGAGATAATTGAGGAGATAAGAAGGTTGATGATCAGATCAAAAGAAGCAGTCAACAAAGGGAAGCTAAGCAGAGGAGAACCTGCCATAGCAGCAGGGCAACAGATGTAACAACGAAGCAATGGAGTAGATGGACAGCTCCAGAAAACTGTTTGGGATCGAGGTGGATTTCAACAGCAGTGCTGGGAAGCTCATGAAAAGGAGCTCATAATTTTTTCAGCCGAGGAGTATGTTGTAGGAGAATCACTCCAACATCATCAAGTGCCAGCCAGCCAACACTTCAAGCGCACATTCAATGGAGATGAGAGGCACAACCCTCTCACTTTCAAATTTCAAATTTGAATTTAATGTATTAAATGTTTCTAAGGCTGGTAGAGCCGAAGCTATGCCTTTGAGCAGTATTTAGTTAGTGTCGCCTTTAATGGCTGACATGTTGATGGGGATCTAGACCCAATTCATATTAGATGGCCCATTCAATGTAATTCATTGTAATTAATGAGAGTTGGTGAGGATGGAGGGAAGAGCTTAAGGAGCCCCCTTTTGTAAAAATATCCTTTGTATCTGTAAGCATAAGCTTGTAGAGAGGTAGAGAAGAAATGTAGAATAGGGAGAAGAGAGGAATGTGTGACTTTGTTGCAGTCTGAGCTCACATTGTAAAGAGACATTTCCTATTAATACAATCATAGTAGTTTTTCCTACATGTTGTTGTTCATGTGTTTGTGAGTTCATGAATGAATGTCTTTATGTGTTGATGATATGTTGTAGATGTATGTTAGATATGCATTTGCAGGGATAGATAGATTTTTCTATCTGTGGATTCTTTGATTTCAGGTTTGGATTCTTTGTGGTTTCATGCAAGAGTGCATGACAGAGTATTGCGGTCTCTGAAAACCAGTGCAGGAGTGCACTTCTGAATTCTGCAGAATTTCAGACAAAGATGTGCCAGAAGGGCACACCAGATGAAGTCACTGACTCAGGAAGAAGCCTCAAGGTTGTTGAACACCTTGGAGGTAAGACTGTGTAGAGGAAGGCACAGAGAAAACATAATTTCTTAGAATTCTGTGGAAGCTTTGCCAGGAGGGCATTGAGCAAATGCACAAGATGCACTGAGGAGAAATCTATTTTGAGTTCAGTAAGAAGACAGGATCACTGAGAATTATATGAGACTCTTGCAAGAGGGAATTGAGTGGATGCACAGGGTGCACAGAAGGAACTCTATTTTGAGTTTAGTGAAAAGACAGAGTCACTGAAGATTCTGTAGAAGCTCTGCCAGGAGGGCATCGAGCGAGTGCAAGGAGTGCACCGAGAAGAACTCTCTTTTGAGTTTTGAGAAAAGCGAAGTGTTAAGGAGAAAGACACTCACAGAGTTGTTGAATACTTTGTTTTCTCAGAACCATGCTTGAGGAGGAGGTTACCAAGAGGGCACCAATCTACATTTGAAGGAGAAGGTAAGGGTCGAATCCCTTAGAGGTTTGAAAAGGAAAAGCTCAGGACGGATAACATAGTTGTGTGCAAGGACCCTGCAAGGATTGCACAGGTTGAGAATCCATTTGAGGTTTCATAGTCGACAAATCTCGAGAGGGATAACATTCCTAGAATGCAGGCGATATCCAAAGGAATCGAGCTCGCAGAGGAAGCAAAGGTTTCAGCCTTTGAAGCGTTCGAAATCTTCCAGGGTTCGGAGAGAGTGTGTGCTCAAGAAGAGAAACAACAGTCGTTGGATCGGTACTGAGAGGAGAAGATTTGGACCGTTGAGTCTACGTCTAGGCACATAGAAGAGTGCGTAAGAGATTAATCAGGGTCGTCAGATATCATGTAGGGGACCGATAGCTGTTAGATCCTAAAGAAGGTGCGTGTGGTTTAATCCTTGGGAAGCTACACAGAAGGGTAGAATGGACAACATAAACTTCGTCGAAGAAGTGCGGAGTTGCCATGAGCCGTCAGATCCAGAAAAGGTGTACGAGGTTTAAACCTCATAATAGCAGAAGGAAGAGGACTCATCAAGTCCCAAAGCATTAGGACCGTCCATTTTGGAGGACAGGTGGCAGAGATCTGGATCATCTCGTGAATTCAGGTATCGCAAGCAGGGAGGCGGAGTTCTTTGTGCTTCAAACCCGTGAGTCACGAGATCGTGATTCAATTTGAACCATCGATCGAGGAGGAAGGAGAGCCATGATATTTGGCATCTCGCTACCTCGTGTATCGGGGTTTTGGAGGATGAATGAGTTGCACCTTGATCGCTAAGGTCGCAAAGTGCCAAGCGCTGAGGGCTCGTGCAAACACGTGTCACATACTTTAGGTGGAGTCTGCGACATTGACATGTGGCGTAATAACAAGCACATAGAAATGGCAGAAGTAGGTGATAGGTGGCGTACACAGATCACCTTGAAAGTATTCAACCCATCACTGACTTATCGTGCATTGGGGATTCATAAAGGAGGAGCAGGAGGGCTCAACACTTCAACATGTGAAGTTGCAAGTTGTGAGTAGTGCTAGTGTTTATCCTAGCCTACGGTTATATGTGTGTAAGGAGATAGAAAGGAGGATTCGTACCCATATCACATCTTGGGTATCGGCGTTTGGAGAAAGAGAAGTCGAGGGTCTTCGACTCATGAACTCGTGAGATTGTGAGTCACGAAAGGCGCTTGTAGTAAGGCCCAGGTTGTGCTCGCGTAGAGGTGAAGCTTGCGCCTAGTGCTTGTTCACACAGGTGGGGTTTTCAAAGGACCTGTGGATCAGATTTGTTGGGTCCCAGTGAGGGCCCGAAAGAACTATTTCAGTTCTGTGGATTCAGAGAAGAACTATCCTGTGCAGATCTTGGCCCGAGGGTCGAGGATCTGTGTCATTGAGGGATGTTACAATTTGGTATCATAGCCCAAGGTTTCCACTCTGAATATAGATGAGAAATGAATGTGGAATTTGGAGTCAAAATTCCACAAGGAATTGATGTACAAAGTGCCAACAGGGCATTGGGGAAACACCTTGGCTATGTTCAGAAAATCGGGAGGTATATTAGTTTGATAAACCACAACATATGTGGTATTGGGCCACAAAGTTAAGTTTGGGTCATTGGAGCTATTCTAGCACAACCAGGAGAAGACAACTTAGACCATCCTATATCCTTTGCAATTAGATAATTGTTAGAATATGATCATAATTATAACACAACAGAAAGAGAAGGCCTAGCCATGGTATATGCACTTCAGAAATTTAGGCACTATGTACTAGCAATACACTTTAAAATGTTCAGAGACCATTCTTCCCTCAAATATCTAGTCAACAAGCAAATGTTGGTGGGGAGGATTTGTATATGGCTATTATTACTTCAAGAATTTTATTTCGAGGTAATAGTCAAACCAGGGAAGCTGAATGCAGAACCGAATCACCTGTCAAGTGTAACTAATGGAGAAGAACCTACAAAGTTGGAAGACAAATTCTCTGATGCACAGGGGTTGCAACATAGGATTTTAGCCCTGCGTAGAAGAAAAATCTAGTAGTCACAGTTGCAAACTATCAACTCATTGCAGGAAACTTATACAAGATGGGCACATATAGAATTTTGAGAAGGTGTGTATTGGAACATGAATGACCCAAAGTTTTAGTATAAGCTCATGAAGGTATAGTTGGAGGACACTATGCAACAAAAGGTAACGTGCAGAAGGTATTGCACACAGGATTATGGTGGCCAACAGTCCATAAAGATGCCAAGGACTATTGCCAGCAATATGATGTCTGTCAAAAGATTGGAAAACCCAACATAAGGGATGAGATGCCTCTAATAACAAAAGTGAATCTATAGGTATTTGAAAAATGGGAAATATACTTTGTTGTATTGATCAATCCACCAACAAAAAATTCATGAGCTATACATATCATTACTACGACTGAATACTTAACAAGATGGGCATAAGAAACACCAGTCAAGGACTCTAGTGTAGAGACAACAACACACTTCATATTTGAGCAAGTGATCACTAGATTGGGATTTCCTAGGATTTTAATGAGTGACCAAGGCACTAATTTTATTAATAATACCATCATGACTATAATTGAGGAGTTTGAAGTCTATCACGAGAATAGTACACCATATCATCCTCAGGCAAATGGAACAATAGAAGCATTCAATAAAATCTTGGAAAATGATTTGACTAAGATCTGCAATGTCAACAAGGATGATTGGTACTTGAAAATACCAACAGTACTGTGGGCATAAATGACCACATGTAAGAAGTTGACAAGACAAACACCATTCATATTGGTGTATGGGAAGGAAGCAATAGTACCATTAGAATTTCTGGTACCTAGTCTACACATAGTAACAATTACCAACATGACTAAAAGAGGCACAACACAGGAGAGATTAAATCAACTAATGGAAATGGAAGAGGAAAATATTATGGAATTATTTCACCAAGAAGTAAAAAAATTAAGAGACAAATCCTGACATGTCAGACATATTAAAAGAAGAGTTTTAAGGAGGGAGACCTAGTTCTTCTCTATGACAACAATTTTTTCCAACACCCTGGTAAGTTTAGATTGCATTGGTTAGGGCCATATGAAGTAAATACTGTCACAGAGGGGGAATTTGTGCAACTAAAAGACTTGGGAGGAACATAACTAAAAGGAATGATAAACGATAGTTGATTGAAACTATACAAGGACAATCAACCTACTAACCCTTAAAAGTTACAATGAAGTTGGAAAGGCATGTATATAGTGTACTATAGTATATTTTAGGAAAGAAAACTTATAAAAAGAAAGACAAAAGTAGAAAAAGAAGAAAAAGGAAGAAAAAAGTAGAAAAAAAATAAAAAGGAAGAAAAAAGTAGACAAAGAAAGAAAATACAAAATACTGAGAAATATTATGCACATCAGATAGAGGAATCAACACAACAAAAACAAAAAGTGATTGTGCACAACATATGGCTGACAAGCCTCGGATGGGGTGATAGTGGGAACCACGTGTTCAGTGGAGAAGTTGGGAGAGATCCACCATGGCGTCAACAATGTGATAGACACGTGCCTCCCCTCCCACCACCTTAATGCTTTTAAGTCGATCTTGCATGATACAGGGCGCCATTACTCTTAGTGCACACTACTCTACCTTGTTGTCCCTTCGATGGACCAACACCATTGTGATGCTTTTACTCGACGCGTGTGTTGGTTTAATGGAATGAACCAAGTCCACAGATTTTATGAACTGCGCCATATGTTCTGGATGCCTCATTCTCTTTGGGTCGATTTCTCCAGAGCTCGACCTACTCCCCAAAAACTCCTTTTCTTGTTGTCACTCCCTCTTGGTCGTTTCTTCCCTCATTATGTTTTATAGATGCCAAGGCAGAGAGGGAAGTGCAAATGATGTTCTTCATGGAAGCCTAGCTGATCGTGCTTGGCCCTTCGCCCCCCACCTTCACCCTCCCACAGTTCCTCCTCTTCGTCGGCTACCTCGTTGTCCTCCCTAACATAGTCGAATCATACTCCTGACAACATCCCACCCCTGTCATCATCATTTTCATATAGATTGGAGTGGCTTAAATTCTTGGGGACGTCATTGGGATTCAACCCAGGACCCCTTAGAAAATCGGCCTCTACTTCGCACCCAGTTCCAATGGCTCCTCCCAACTCGCCAGCCCAATCGCCCTCCCGGTCACTTCAGGTCTCGCTACTTGGTGCTCATTCTCAGTATGACATCCCTGAAGCAATCTAGGCTTCATGACAGTGGCCTCACTCCCGCGTTGACCCGAAATTTCAACTGCAAATAGGCCTTGCACTATTGTACGACTTGGTCTTTGACCTGCGCTGAGACTTGGATGATCTTCAGTTTCACCTGGAGATTCTGGATGGAAAACAATCACAATTCCTGCAATTGATCTCAACATTGCAGGGTTTCCACCACCCCCCAGTAGGAGTAACTCATGCAGCAAGTGTTGAGACACTAGTATTGGCACCAAGCCCCCCACTGGAGACTCCAGAGAATTCCTCACTAGGCCAGGAGGAGAATGCACAACTAGTCCATCCAGAGGATGCAATGCAAATGGACAGGACACCTGTCGAGGAGGAGACGACTCCTCTTGGGGACTTTACACTCGGAGCCTCCTTCATGGACGCGTGGCCGCACTACAACCCCACTACATAATATGTACAGCTGTACACTTTATTATGCTACATGTTTAAGTGTGGTTTTGCCTCATGATTGCCACCTATATTAGCTACTTTCTATGTCTATTACTGTTAAGCTGGCCACCCTTAGGGACCTGAATTTTTCTTTGTTATATGTCAGTAGAAACTATGCTATGTTTAGTAGTTTAAGAATTAAACTTTGGAAATGTTCGGCTAGCTGAGTTGGTTTCCCCTTGGGGTAGCTCATTTTTTACAGCCTGGAACAATGGAAGGATTTTGTAATCTCTGATTTTGACAGGTTTTTTATACAATCTAACTTACAAAAAAAAAAAAATATGTCTGACAGGAAGAAAACACAACGCACTAGGGGAAAAGCTACAACAAGAAATGCATGTCACACCAAAAAATTGCAGCACACCGAAAAATGGGCCAATGATCGGGAAAGAAAAAACCTGTCATTTGGGTAAAAAACAACAAAATGAGAATTTATGACACTGAATGAAGTGTAGTAAAAAATATTTAATGCATTAATAACCATCAAAGAAGCGTCTCTGAGAATATTCAGGGAACTGATGACGCCCTATATATAATGAAAATGTGAGCCAAACAAGACATATTGTTCATTTACAAACCCACAAAGATAACAAGCACAAAGACAAGAGGCGAACATGCGAGTTCAGAGATCAAAGAAGCCGAAGTTCAATCGGGGAAGGAAGAGTTACCCACAATGGCACCTCCAAAGGTCGGTGCACCTAGTAAAATAACATGAAAAACATGCAGTAGCCACATGTCAATGCAGGAAACCGTAGAGGCAGAACATGAGTTTACACAGATAGAGGGAATTGCCGATGTCGTTGCAATTCATTTGCCACAGGTTTAACCAGTGAGTGCCACACTAGTAGATGAAGAAGGTCATTCCTCAATGATGGTCGGGATGGAAATCGATTTTCACAACAGGGCACAGGTCCATGACCCATTAGCTAGAGGAAACCCACAACAACCTTCCAGGGCCAAAGGAACCCACATAATGAATGATGATGAAAGTGAAAGTAAATAGTTTGACGGGCCAAGGACACAACCTATGGTGGGGTTCGTGCAACAGAAGGAAGTGCAACTTGAAAGATATCATAGGGAATCCATAGTTGGGTTGGGAAGGAGAACCAGAGGCCCGAACATCTAGCGTGCCAACACAAAGAAAGGGGAAGAAACCCATCATGCGGTCCCCATGCAAGCAACCTGATGCCTTGATCGTTATGTCTCTCATTCCATAAGGGGTGCAAGACACACCATGTCTAATGGGTTGCATCAAGTGGTTGTGATACGCAAACCATGATGTGTCTGACACCAAGAAATTCCCATAATTTGTACAAAAGGTGTATATGGAGAGCTTGGGAACAAGGTCGTTATGAGATCCAATGTTGCAACCAAAGTAGTGGGTGGAAAGTTTAGTAAACACCGAGATCCTTAAATTGTTAGATATTCCCCACTTCGCCAGGGGGAAATATGTGAACAACTACATCAAGCAGTTGTTGGCAGTTCTCCATGGAGGAGTTTTGTGGTTGGATGAACTAGTCTCCATCGATGTGTATATAGTTTCATTCATCATAGGATTTCCATCAAATGGAAAGAATATCGCGGAGTACCTGGATGATAAAACCAAGTAAAAGGCCCTCACAGAAGAGATGAGGAAGACTTATGGAATAGAAAAGGGGATCACATGATATCATTATAAAATAGATAAATGATGTAGCCACTAGGATGGAAACAAAATTGATGGCATGAAAACTCCTTCGCAAATGCCTCAAGGAGGAGGTCCTTGCAGGTGTTGTCACAGCAGAAACGTACTTCAGAACCGGTACCATGCTTATTTGGGTCCCATACTTACTAAATCTATTCCTAAATGACTGCAAGGATGCATAACACTTGGGAGCATAGTTCCACTATTCCCGGATCATTATATCGATAGCGTTAATTGGATGGAAATATCCTCCCTACTCGTATTTTTGTGACTATAGAGTAGGACATTTTCATGCAACACATTACACATCGTTGGGAAGCACTTCAGATTCCAAGCGGAGAAGTGGTAATGCCAACACGTTTTCTTGGTATCTTAGTGACATAGAAGACAACATAGTCAACACATAGAGGATAACTCTGAAAGTGGTCACATAGTACCAGGGGATAGCCAACTTTAAAGCTATGCGACACAACATGTTGATCCAAGAATGCAGTGATCTAGAGAAAGAATGGATACAACTTCAATTATGCATCAACGTAGAGGAAGTTGATTGGGCAATGAGAGACTGGTAGGATGATTACAATATTGCAATCATCACCAAGGACATGCCAAAATGGAAAGAAGTGGAAGCAGAGTCATCCAAGACATCTGCAAGAGGCTACCCAATGACCAAGAAATAAACATGAAAGGGAAAGCCTCGTCAAAATAAGGGAGCCACCCAAAAGAAGGTTGTGCAGATAGGAAAGAAGGATGTGCAGATAGGAAAGAAGGATAATTCCCTAGCGCAAGAAGAACAAGGAAGGGGGGACACAAACACACAGAAAACCACATCATGAAATACTCCACCAAAGACAGGGCAACTCAAACAACCAATCATACATAAATGTGGGCCACGAAAGAAGGCTAAGTCCCACAAACAAATCACAAAATACACAATCATCGAAGATGATGTTGATCTAGTCGTAGAGAGGGTGTAGGACCATGCAATAAAGGAGTTTGAGGAGGCTGAGAACCAAAGAGGAAGCATAAGGAACGAGTTGACCGACATTAAGTAGGTTCTGGAACATATGCGAGTAGTGAAAACACAAGAGAGTGGAGAAAAACTGATCCCCTGACCGACATAAGAAAGGGACATAACTATGTAGAACGAAGAAGATACAATCTAACTCGTAGCTCAAGCAAGTCCAAGCTTCTAGATAACAACAAACATGTTGCAGGATGACAAGGCCATAGAATAGATGCCACTTAAAGACCTGGTAGAGGTACAGCTGGTATTGGATAACATACCAACAAAGGCATTGTACAAGTTCTAAGTCAATGTCGCACATGAAGTGCAATAACGAGGCAGAGAAGATGCGACATAATTTCAAGTAACCAGAGATGGCAAGGATGCACTAGAAATGGTGATAGAATAGGTAAATATGGATACACATGAGAAGAAGAAACAGTTAGATAAATTGGAGAAAAAGATTAAGGAAGTATTCACAAAAATTCTAGACATCGCACAGGAAGCCATGAGCAGTGTTGAAGAACAAATTCAAATCATCGTGCAAATGCTTGAAGACTATAAAAAGGAGATTTAGCTCAAAGAAAAGTTAACGCCAACCACCCCTCTCGAAGTCATAATTGAAAGGGAACAACAGGAAGTTGTGCAAGTATAAATGATGGAGAAAGAAGCCAAAAAAGGTCACATAAATTTTTTATAGGACCGCACAACTATGGGTGACAATGGAAGAAGAGAATAGGGTCCAATAACTAGACCCACAAGAGGAGGAGATCAACACGTAATCGAAGAGCTGAAGAAGCGAGAAAAGGCCATGAGAATTGTAGAGCGGTTGAAGGTAACATGGTAGTTGAAGACCCTACAGACAGAATTGAAGTTTGTGTAGAATAAGAAATAGGATAGGCAAGCCCAGTTAGAACCTCTCCAGGAATAAGCAGCGCAAATAATTGTGGAACTAGAGGAGGAGAAGAAAAGAATGGATCAAGATCATTCTGAGAGTGAATATTCTGTCAAGGAACATATCACAACGCAAAGAGTAGAAGAACTTACAGAGAAAGTTGCAGAAGAGAGATAAAAAAGGGACAAGTTAGAAGGAAACTTTCACAGCTTGGTAGAGGCTCTTCAAGGAGCATGCACCACTTGAGTGGCTTGGGACAAGCCACATGTCAGTGTTGGGGGCATGTTGGGCGTAGGACTATTTTGAGAAGAAATCTTATTTTGCGCACAGGCCTATTTTTGGAGAAGGATCTATTTTGAGGAAAGACCTAACTATTGGAAAAAAAGACCTAATGTTGGAGTGTAAGAAACAAGTGGCAGGAAAGGAGGATGCAAAAAAAGAAGGAAAAGTAGTATGCAAGAGGGAAAACAACATGACATGCAGGTAGAAAAGCCTAACTGAGATAGGGTTAGGGTTTTTGATAAGGATTGTAATGGCTATAACCCTATAAAATAGTATAAATAAGAACCTAGGAGGTTTAGAAAGGGAGATGCCAGTTAAGGAAAGAAGAGGATGATATCACTTTGTGGGATTGTCAATTTTAATAAGTTTGTAGAAGATTCAAGTAAGGGATATTTCTGAGGGTTAGGTCACAGGATGAGGAGCTTGGTGTGATATATTCCGCCTAACAAGGGGTTTCCACCATCAATAAGGATTATAATATTGAAGATGTAATGCACACAACGTGATATTTTGGAGCAGAATAAATAAAAGAGCAGAGAAACATATATTTGTGGACGTATCCCCAGGAGGGGGTGAACCATGGTAAACTTATGTGTTCTCTGTGATTGTTAGAGAAAGTATAATTTTTGTTTATTATTATCTTATAAATGAATGGTTAAACTAGAATTATCAACATGTATGCATATGTTTAATGATGAATGAATCATAGAGTACTTGAATATTTAGCGAGGATAATGCATTGAGCAGAAAGAACACAATCCCATATCCCCAGTCATTCCTAAACTACAAGTGCTTGAGCATTGCAGTCACCCATAAAATCTATCTTAGGTGAGACTACGTTGTGCACCCTGTGTGCAACGTTGCCTTCTAGTTTACCAAGAGGGTCGATAGTTTTTGAGGTGTTTGTTGGAACCATGTTGAGATCCAAACCTAGATCAACCCAAGAAGAGGTAAGAGGAAGAAAGATTGATCAACATATCCTAAGGTCAAGTTATGGGAAAAACTTAAGTGAAGAGGCATCCTTTTTATTGTAGTATGCACATGTTGGTCATGCCACTATAACTGAGGAAAGGAAATGTCGCATGACCACATGTGCTAGAATGATGTGGAAAAAATCAAGTTGCTGAAAAAAATATATGTGGACTGGATCTTTCTTACTGTTGGTATGAAATTTTTTTTGGAGATAGATTAGTGCTCTTCACCATTGTTACTTCTATCATAGGTTAGTGCAAGATTGACTTTATGAAGTCGGCTGCTTCACTACCATGAGAAGTAAGACTTCAAATCCATTTGGGCTCTCTCTTCACACTTGGAAAAAATTGAAAATTCGAAGACTTTGGGACAACTTTGATAAGTGACATAAATTATCTTGAAGGTTGAAGGCTAGAATTGTAGATGTGTGCCTTAGTGCAGAAAGTATTCAAGAAAAACCCACGTGGAATAATCTTTTTGGTTCAAATGAGTTGGGAGGTTGATATAGAAAGGAATAAATGAGTATTTCATACTCGGGACAACTTCTTTGGCCATGCCTTGGTGCGACTTGGATGGTGTGGAAGAAGAACCATTGATGCAACACATTTTTCTTCCCCCAAAGGTATGGTTGGTCCTTGTTTCTTTGATTTTCAAAATGTTTTTATGGTTTGTTCTTTGAAGGGGAATTTGAGGGACTTGGAGGATGTCCAAGTGAAACACACTTTGATGGCTAAGCCAACAGACTTGGAAGTATCCCAAGTGATGCATACTTCAAAGGAAACATTGGATGTTTTAGTCACCTTGATAGTAGCTATGGGTAGGTTTTTGGATGGAAATTTGGAATGATGATGTGTTAGGATGATTCCCTTGGTGGACATTAGGAAGAATTGTACTATTTTTGGAGGTGGCGTTCGAAACTATTCATTGATTGAATACATGGGTGGATCAAAACCATGAGGTATGAAGTGCAACCTAGGGGAACTTAAAGGTGCTAGGATTGGTGAAAGAAGGAAAAACATAGAGGAGATGTTTTTGAAACTTGTGATGGTAGTAGACCATCCTCTCATTTGTTGTGATGATTGGTTGGGTAGTTTGTTCACCTAGATGTGGAACTAGTGCATGGGTACTTCAGAAAATTAGTTCAATTCTAGAAGATAGCTTGACATACTTGTGGAAGAGATGAAGTATTTTCCTTAGGTAGTTGTGATGAAAACACCAAAGAAAATGGATTCTTTTTTGGGAGGAGCAAACCAGTTCTGTTCTATGTGATGGATGGAGAAAATGTTGGACTAGATTACACCCACAATAGCAAGATGCAACAACAACAAAGGAGTTGGTAACAGAGTTTGGAAAAGAGGTTCTTTCCAATGGAGGATTGGACGAAGGGTAGCGACATGAAAACTCTATCACGAAGAGTGTGGAGATTTGGGTATGTTGGTTGTCCATAGATGCATGGATTTGGATAGTGGACTTGAGGACAATTTTTTTTTAAGGATGTTGCTAAGGAAATAAATGATTTTTAATGTGGAGGGATGTAAGATCCTTTCCTAGAGTGGCATTAGGAACTTCCACTACAATGAGGTGAGAGGATATTTTGGAGAAAATATATAGTTGAGACACCTTTCTCGTTGGAAAGGCACACCTTGTAAAGTTTCCTTGGTCTGTTGGCAGGTTGCACCTCAGATAAACAAATGCCTTGACCCATGTCAAGGTGAACTTCATATGGTTGGACATACTGGCTCACTGGAAAGGTTCTCTATAGATAGATTCAAGCACACCTATGGGCAGAAAACATGCACCACAAATGAACTCATGCACAACTATGGATAGACAAAGTGCACTGCATAACAATGAGACGTTGGATGAACCAAAGGAGTTGAACAGACTTAGCTAGAGGCAAAGGAATTTCTTGTAGATAACATCATTCATAGACATGCATTGGCATGATGGATGAAGACTTAGGAGCCTTGATGACTTGAGTGCCTAGACTTATATGGATAGATGTGATTAATTGGTACACACTTGGGGGTTGCGATGAATGATCAAATTTAGTTCTCATACAAGATGTCATGGACCACAACCACGAGTTACACTGATTGAGCATACTCCCTTGGGCATGCATCCATCAAGCGCACTTTCACTAGACACCTTGAGTGCAATGAGATTCACTTAGGGGGATCGGGTGTATTCGTGTGGGATTGAACGAATTTGGAACACTGGGGACAATTAGGACGATTGAAATGAGTGGAAAAATTTTCCTTCAACAGACTTGAGACAGGTCAGATGAGTTGGCACACATAGGAGAAGTTGGTCATGGAGGAATGAAAAATTAGTAGACAAGATGAACTCGATGGGCTTAACATGACTCAGTTGATGGGACAAGATCGGTTGATGTGATGACTTGTGTGAATGGAATGACCGTGACATCATTGGGATGACTTGAGTGGATTCGACATGGTTTGGAACAAGGTGATGGCTGAATCGATGGACAAGTCGATGAAGATGAGCAAGTCGACTAGATGGCTCTTGGGTCCACCTTTGAAAAATGGGGCTTGCAAGCATTCAACAAGACTCATATATATAGGAGGACACCTGGAAGTGCCAAAAAACAACAAGAGAAGACAATAACTCACACAACAAGGAGTACAAGGATTTTTGTGATTGTTCCAAGTTTAGGGTAGGGAACAATGGAACAACTTGTACTTCCTTGGTGATATGGAGCATAGAATGAGAATTGTAGGAGACAATCTTGTGGATGCTTCTTGGGTTGGTTTGTACAATGTTGTTTGGTAGCTTGTCATGAGGCTATTTTTCCTTGGTTTCTTTGCACTTCTGTAATTGGGTTGCACACAACTGGCTACAACGCCCCCACTGTATAATGTAAACATTCTATGTATAATAAAATGTTTATGCACTTGGCTTGGGTGCCATCCCTCATACTTGTGTGGTGTATTGCATATGCTTTGTTCTGTATTAGATGTTTGTGTTCCTTGCATACTGTTAATCAAATAAGGATAATGTTGGCTAAGTGTTGGATTGTGGAACTATTTCAAGGTTGCAATTTGATGCATGTCTCTGTGCTCCTTGGATGAACTAAGTGCATTAGACTTGTTTGGGCATCTAAACTGTTGTAGTCTAAGGAGAAATTATGGGTAGACTTTAGGTGAAGAGACATAGTTTGACCCACCATGGTCAAGGAAAAGCAATGTGAGACCAAATTACTTGGACAAACTCAAGTCAAATAAAAAAATACACATACACAAGCTATGAGAGTTCATGACATGCACTCTACATAATTCTTAATTAATAAAAAAATAACTATATTCTTTTCCTTTATCCAAATTAATATTTCTAAATTAATCTAAAATTCTATATGTTAATGAAAATGTATATTAATCATTACATTGTTTATACTTTTCATTATTATATATTGACTATTTTTATAGACTTTTCTTTGTACCTTGTCCCCTCGTTAAATGCTCAGTACTCGCTCCCTCACCATAGTACCTCATTAGGGTTCTCTCGAGGCTTAAACATACCAGCCCCAACACTCTATGTAGCGTGTACATAATCACCAACAAATGGCACATCTGTACCATAGTTAGTTCATAAATGAGGCGTGCGGTAGCCAAGTTTACTGAGATGATTGAGCAGATTCAGTTGATCGGAGACCAAAAGCAGAGGAGCAAGTAGCAAAGCAAGGCAGCACCGGTAGCATAGGCATTACTTCGAGTTACAACCCCAATTTATGCCTGTATAAAGACTCTCTATCCCACCTTATTCTTAAACAATTCCTAGATTAGTATTTAGTGATGAACCAAAAACCAATTATGTGCCATGCTTGTGGTTGATTGGGATAAAGTAAAACATTATTATAATTGTTAAAGGAAACCGAATCTAGTGCTCAAACAAAACGATGATAAAAGTAATAAAGAAACGTAGGATAGTTGCCATGGTGGGAACCCATATAGCCTATATAATGGGAAGAGAGTGGCAAACAGGAAAGTTTTAAAAAAATAGACAGGTTCATGCAAAAGACATTTTTGCCAATCAAAGCAACTTTAGCATATCATTCTTGCAAATAGAAGTTCTATTGGAGATTAAGCCGACACAACTCACGTGCTCCGCCGAAATATGTAACGATTTAAGCTCTACCAAACTTAGTCTCACATTGACTACTGGATCCTGTTTTAACGGAGGGACTTTTGAAAGAACTTGAAATACGGTAGTAGACAAAAAGGAGAAAAAACAGGAAACCACATGTACAAAAGGGAAACCACATGACCTTGCATTCAATAGTATATTTCTATTTTGTCCTTTCAAATATATATATTTTTATTTTAAAGAGACATTAATAATTAACATCAATATAATTAAAGTACATTAATATATAAATTAAATTAAATCAAAGGTAGTTTTTCAGGAAACAGCTAATATTATTATATTTTTGAATGCAGAACTTCTCTGGAATAGAACGGCCAAGGCCAACCTAGCAAAGGCATGCGGCACAGGCGAGAAACATCCATAATTAATACAGAAAACTTTGTATTTCTATTGAATATTACAGAATCTCTAGCTTGGAGCGCGGCAATATACGACTTGGAGTAAAACAGTAAAAAAGAGGAGGTAAATTTGATCTTGAAGCAAACTGTAAAGAGTGACTTCCATGTGATAGTACGGGTATAATTGTTAGAGAAGCGCCTGATATTCAAATTCAATAGTAGTTGAAAATTGACATGCACGAGGATGAGGGCAAATGTTTTAGTTTAAATACGACTCCCTCACACAAATCCCTCCAGGCTTTGTGTGAGGGCAAATGTTTTAGTTTAAGAACCTTCTTCTGCTGCCTTTCACAGAGGCTGTTTTCTTTTCTTTCCAGCTTGTAGGATCTTCTCTTACACCACCCCTTTGTTGTGAATTTGACATCCTGTGAGCTCCGAAGGAGAAGGATTAATTATCGATTTACCATTTGTGTGTGTGTAGCTATATGAATCATCATACTAATGTCACTGTTTGTTAGCTTGTGGATGTGATTTTCTGGTTTTCTGATAACAACTGTGGTTATTCAGTAAAGAAATCACGTGAAGTCTCGTAGGGTTTCCTAGTCTTCTACGTTAAAATACTCTGTGCAGAAGCATTCGTTTCTCTCTCTCTCTGTCATTGGCTTCAGCTTTCTTTTCCACCCTTGGCAATCTATTACTAAGCTAAGCCTATTCTCTGCTCTTTATATCAATTTTGGTCTTGTGAAAGGCACAATGAAGCTCGGTTTGTGGTCAGTATGGGGAGCTCTAATGCTTTCGTGTGTGTTATCGTACTCTACTGCGAAAGCTCGGCTTATGGGCTTCAACCCAAACGCTATTCAACCTCCACGGCCGCCTGCCCTTCATGAACCCAACGAAGTGGGCAATGTCTTTCGAGATACACCCATGGGAAGAAGCTCGACTGTTGAGAACAAGCAAATATCAATCGCGCCTGCAGAGACAAAACTATCTTCCACGCTCAAAGTGACAGTGCAAGGTAGCCGTGGTAACAACCACGCCCATGGAATCAAGGAGGCTGAAACGGTAGTGGGTGGAACTCAAATCTTTTCCAAGCGTCCTAGTGAGTCCAAGAATAATAGTGCGAGAATGAAGAAGGTTGATGCAGTGATGGCCTTTCGGCCCTCATCATCCGGCCATAGCCCAGGGATAGGCCACGATGATCCTCCTGGTCCCATGTTGTAAAATCAGCCGGCACAACTATATCATTGCCAGCAATATCTATATGTTTTTCGTCTTATATTTTCATGAATTAGAAGAAACATCATGCATTGTTGTTCGATAGAGTGAAACACTGTCTTATATTTTCATGAATTAGAAGAAACATCATGCATGAATTAGAAGAAACATCATGCATTGCCAGCAAGGATCTACACCAATATATAGAATGCAATGTAATTCAAACACAAAAAGAATCATGTATTGTTGTTCTATATGCATCCGAATCGTAATAGAAGTTGGTTCTTTGGTTATTTACAATCTCTTATGGACACGGGCAGGAGTAGCACGGGGCCTTCATATGGGCAAAAGTATCTTTCTTCGTACGAATTTTTATCCGTTTTAGAGTTTTCCGAATGATTCGAATCTTCGTTGGCAGCTCTGAGATTAGCTTATGATAAAAACGAAAGAAATAAAATATTGGCAATGAACCTTGCTCGGATATCAAAATAGACGAGTGAGAACGCTGAAGCCCATATCATATAATATCAGATTAGAATGTTCAATCTCCCGAAACTCTGTTTTAATAATAGACAAGTATGGACCTTTCTGTCATCAGACAGTTGTTCCAGCTTACTGAAGTTATGATTTCTCAGTCAATGAATCAGGAGATGCAGGTTACTGAAATTAGAATCTCTCGATCAATGAATCGGTAGTCAATGCAGAGATCGATGGTTCGACATCTTGCTCGCTTGGGAGGGGGAAGAGAAAGGGAAATAGCACAATAGGTTTTTCCGACATGCCGTTTTCTCTGGCAATGGACCATAGACTGAAACATGCACATATGTCTACATTTACATTCTAAGATTACAGAGATGATGGCAGGGCAGCTTCCTATACAATGCGGTAATAAAATGCTGTCTTATATTCATTAAAAGGACGCCTGCAATCTTAGGAACATTCCCATACAAGTTTTCATTTTTCGCCTAACACGTGTAGGTATTTTGGTAATTATCAATATTTTTTTAATAATTACATCAAACAGAAATTACACTGCTTTGAAAACTTCCGCGTGACAGGGATGGATTCAAGTAGATTATTTCATTTCAGCCAAGATATAAATTCCACCGAATTTTAACTCTTTTTTAAGTAATTTTTATTCGTATCATTTTATCCAGTCAAACAAGGGCGAAAATATTTGTCAATTATATTACTCATTTTCTGTTACAATGGCTGCTCTGACAGCCCAAAAGTATTTCTGATTTCATTGGTAAAAGACTCTTCATCTCCACCTGAGATGATTGGACGCATAGTATAAGCATTTACCTTAAACTTGGAAAGGCAAAAGAAATAATTGCTTGACATGGTGGATTCCACTATACAGATGACTGACAGGCGATTATTGAATCTGGACGTCTTGGACCTGAGAGTCGAGACAGTCCCTTCCATAGTCGCACTGTCCTTCACAGTGTTTTCTATTTCTACTAAAACATTGGCCAAAGCCAAGAAGAGAAGCTGGTAGTATTTGTATTGAAGAGTCCCAGTAGTTGTCATCAGTGATCTTGGGCGGTTGTAGCAGATTATCAGCAATCTAGTCTCCATTTCTGTCCAATTTACGGAGGAACAGCATTATATTATTCTGACCACCTTGCATAATGAAGACAGAGCTGGACTCAGACCTGTCAAAGTCTTTCAAGCTTGATTGCACTCGCAGGAATTGAAATTTTAACAACACCGTATGATGCCTGTGATCAAGGGTTACTCGGAATGAACTTTCTTTTGCTGTGGCTGTGGCTGCACTTTGTTGTTACACAGGAAACCCGATAATTAGATCACCATTACCTAGCGATTCATATTTTTGTATCGGGAAAAGGTGAATACCATCGATGGAAGCACCAATAGTTCGAAAGATCATTCATACACCAACCATTAGACGATAATCTGATTTGGAGGCTCTCAAGGAAATTCATAAAGCTCTACTCCCGATTAAGTATAAACCGGAATTCTTTATTATTGTTAAGAAGAGCTATGGTTTGTATGTTACTCGGTATACATCATGGAGAATTGAGTGTTTATGTTTTACTTGTTTACATAGATAGTACAATGTATTATTAAATGATAGTTTTTCGTTACTTTGTTTTTATACTATATGATGGAGAATTGAGTGTTTATGTTTTACTTTTTTACATAGATAGTACAATGTATTATTAAATGATAGTTTTTCATTACTTTGTTTTTATACTATCATGGAGAATTGAGTGTTTATATTTTAATTTTTTATATAGATAGTATAATGTATTATTAAATGATAGGTTTTCATTACTTTGTTTTTATACTATATGATAGAGAATTGAGTGTTTATGTTTTACTATAGTATAATCTCATGGGGCTTAATGGTTAAAAGCATGTGTTTCCTTTACTATAGTATAACTTGAGTGGGCCTAATGGTTAAGAGCATGTGTTTCCTCCTTGAAGGTCATAGGTTCCAATCTAGAAGAGTAGGTTAAGTTGTATGTCTTTTGTATTATTTTTTTTGGATCTGATATGTGAATATCCTTCTTTTAAATAGAATTGGTATGATCTATGTAATGCAATTGTGTGATCCGATCTATGTAATGAAATTGTGTGATCCTCCACTTGATTGGAGAAGAATAAAAGTTGGCTTCTCTAGTTTTAAATCTTTGTTTTAATGATTTAGTGTTATTAGCAATAGTAGTATTTTTTTTTAAATTCATCAAATTCATATCATACTTGGTTCTAGGTGTTTTTGCTGCATCTTGTTATTCTTTGAAAATGCTAACAACAACATCGTGTGGGAACAAGTACCATAATTTGATGGCAAACATTATGATGTCTAGTGTATCAAGATGACGATTATTTTCTACTCTAAAGAATTAGGAGAGCTTATTGAAAATGACTTCTACTCACTCAAGTTGAGAAGAATGTGTTGAAAAATAACATGAAGAAGGAAACCAAATCTCTTTACAATATACAAATTATGGTGGGAGACTCCGTAAAATCCAAATAGGGATGAGAGACATTGCAAACTGCATACCAAGGTCACAAAAGGTAAAACTTGTCAAGCTACATTTATTAAGAAAGATATTGAAAATTTGCAAATGAAGTATTTTGACTCTATGAAATAATTATTTAGAAGCATTGTGAGGTTCGTTAATCTAATTAGAAGTAATGGAGAAACTTTTGATGATCAAACAATCATTAAAAAATTCTTGAGGAATCTTGTTCTAATTAGAAGTAGAGGCAAATCTTATAGTAATAGAGGTGTTTATATATGTGGTGGAAGTCGAAGATTCAATAGTAGACATGGAGGAAACGATATTTTTTTTTAGAATAATATCCAAGGTTTGGACCATGGAGGAAATAATATTTTTTTTTTTAGAATAATATCGAAGGTTTGGACTTTATGCATATGTATGCAAAAGAAAACATGATGATAAAAATAAAAAAATGCAAATTTCATTAAGAGAGATGAAAATGAAAGTGAAAAGAATGAAAAATTAAAATTCATTTATCAATTGCATTCTAGTAGAATAAAGTAATAAACATATATGATAATTAGATAATGGTCGTAGAAATCAATGAGTGGAAATAAATGCTTCCTATCATTGATAAATTAACAAAATTGTGAAGAAAATTGGAAATAACAATATCTAAGTACAAGTCATGGGTAAAGGAGCTATCTCTATGTGCACCAACCAAAGTCATAAGAAACAAACCCAAGATGTATACTACATCTATAGATTTAAACATTTAAGCTCATTATTATCGGTGACTTAGTTGAGAAGGGATATATGGTCAAGTTTGAGAATGGAGAATGGAGAATGTATTATTTTTTATAGAAACAATAGTGATAGTTAAATTGCATTCAAAATGAAAAAAATAAGAATATTTCCTTGAATAGTGAAGGATAAATTTTCAAGTGCATTCGAAGTTGATACAATAGACAAATATTTCAACAATGGGATAAATGTTGATAAATATTGCACAAGAAAATGAGAAACTTTTGTAAGTTTGTCGTTCTAATATATTTGTGCAATACGAATAATGATGCATTGCCTCATGGATGTTTCCTTGACACGTTGTCACGGTTTTACCTTGTAAATTTGTGTCATGTTGAATGTGTGGTTATTTTTTAAGATGGCCTGACATTGGAGTAGGAAGTGGAAAATACAACATGGGGGGTTGTATGACAGAGAAACTTCCACTTCTCAGGGTCCAACAACAAATACATCGGAGGCAAGAGAGTTTTGGGAGCCAGGAAATAAATTTGTGGAGATGTGCTATGACGAGGAAAACAAGGAATCCAAGGAAGTGGAAGAGAAAGTTTGAGAGAAAAGGACTGACATGATAGATAGAGAAGTGTTGGAGGAGGTGGAGGACTAGGTAGAGTACCCCTTCTTCTCCATAAAAAGAAAAACAAAGTACTTCAAGATAGTTGATATGTATTGGATTGTGAAAGGCATGGTGGGACAGGCTCTACAAAAAACTAGGAGGGAGCAGGTGGATCTCCTTCATGCAATTCTCATCATGGTGGGGAAATTTTAGTTCTTCTCTAAGCCATAGTATGATATCGGGTTTAAGGTGTCCACAAACCAAAGAAATAGCAGGACAAGAAAGGATCCCAAAGCCTTTTGGGTTTGGTGAGCTATCTGATTGACTTGGACAAGAAGGAAAATGGCACAACAGGGCTAGATAGTAAGGGTGGAACCTAACAAACAAATGTGCATTTATTTTTCTCCAAGATGAATATAGTAGTGATACTAGGCCATTGTCTTTGGCTTTAGATCAACTAGTTTAAATCCATACATTGTCGTATTTAGAACTCTGGACATAGCTATGTTTTTTGTTCTATCAGACTAGCTGATTATGACTTGAAAACACTGATATTTTGTCGGGAATTGGATCTAGTTTCCTTTTTTGGCCAAAACTGTTGTAACATTTTGTGCATATAATAAATTTTCTCCATGTTTTTAGCTTAAAAAAAACAATATTACTTTTTTTATAAATTGTGAAATGATTTCTCCCTTTTATTATAACTTCTTATTAATTTCTAATATATTTATTTTAAACATATACAAATACATACCATTAAACAAAATATAGAAAATTAATTATTGAATTTTTAATCCTTCTTCATTTATAGTAGTTAGAGTTTTAATATGAAAACAAAATGTACAATTGCAATCCATGTATGGTATGGTCTTGGCTTATATCCATCTTTTCATTACATTTACATTCATATTTTGGGTTAAAATTAGATTTATTACATATGTGCAATGAAAGAACATATTACATCTAGTCTCCAATTCTGTCCAATTTATAGAGGAACAACATTATATTATTCTCACCACATCGCATAATGAAGAAAGAGCTGCACTTAGACCTGACGGAGTTACACTCTTTCAGGCTTGAATGCAGTCTTAGGAATTGAAATTTTAACAATACCGTATGATGCCTGTGATCAAGGGTGGCTCAGAACGAACTTTCTTTTGTGGTGGCTGCACTTTGTTGTTGCACAAGAAACCCAATAATTACGTAGTGATTCAGATTTTTGTATTGGGAAAAGGTCAATACAATCGATGGTAGCACCAGTAGTTCGAAAGATTACTCGTATACTAACCCTTGTTTATATGACTAGACGACAATCTGATTTGGAAGCTCTCAAGGATATTCATAAAGCTCTATTCCCAATTAAGTATAAACCGGAATTCTTTCTTATTGTTAAGATGAGCCATAGTTTGTATGTTACTCAGCGTACATAATGGAGAATAGAGTATTTATGTTTTGCTTGTTTACAATGCATTATTACATTACCTTGTTTTTATATGACATGATGACAATATACTTTAATTGAAAAATTATATGTTCTTTAAAAGATATATATTTTTAAAGCTACTGGAATTATAAGTTTAATTCTTCATATTTTTAATAAGTATTAGTTGTTTATTAATTGTAACTTTGTTGTGTATTAATTTTTTTGGATTTGAGGTGTGAATATCCTTCTTTCAACTACAACTAGTATGATTTATGTAATGCAATTGTGTGATCCTCTAACTCTTATGATTTATGTAATGCAATTGTGTGATCCTCTTGATTGGAGAACGAATAAAATTTGGGTTATGTGGTTTTAAATCTTTGTTCAATTGATTTAGTGTTCCTAGCAACAATAGTCTTTTTTTTGTCGGGGTGCAGGGCAGTGGGTGATGGAATGTGCTCTTAAGGCACTCCATTATGTGAAGTCATTGGTTCGAGAAACCTTGGCTTACCTTGTGTGTAAGGTATGGGGCATGTATGGGGAATCATGGGAACACATGGAGGTTATAGTGGTAGAGGTTTGATAACACAGACCCATGTCACGCGAGTACTAGTTGTTGATTCCACCAGTCACCAAAAAAAAATGAATTCATCAAATTGGTATCACCGTGGGTTCTAGGTGTTTTTGGCGTGTATTATTGTTCTCTGAAAATGATAACAACATCATGTGGCAACAAGAACCATAGTTTGATTGAAATAATTATAATGCCTAGTGTATCAAGATGAAGATTATTTTCTACTCTCAAGAAGCTTGTTGAAAATTACTTCCATTCACTTAAGTTGAGAAGAATGTGTTCAAAGAGAACATGAAGAAGGATACCAAAGCTCTTTACATTATACAAACGAAGGTGGGAGACTTCATTTTCCCAAGGATAACAACAACTACAAAATCCAAATAGGCGTGGGGGACTCTGCAAAATGCATGCCAAGGAAACAAAAAGTTAAAATTTGTCAACCTACAATTCTTAAGAACAAATATCGAAAATTTGCAAATGAAGTAATTCGAGTCTATGAAATATTTCTTTAGAACCACTATGAGGTTGGTTAATCTAATTAGAAATAATGGATAAACTCTTGATGATCAACCAATCATTAAAAAAGTATTGAGAATTCTTTCTCCCTTATTTGATCATATTGTTATAACAATATATGAGCCAAAGGATTCCTATTGTTATAACAATTTATGAGCCAAAGGATTTAACTCAAATGTCTCTTCTTGAGCTGATGACTTCCCTGCAAATACCACCACCACCTCTTATGTTCATAATATTTTAG
Organism: Picea mariana; assembly: GCA_032191745.1. NCBI lineage: Eukaryota > Viridiplantae > Streptophyta > Pinopsida > Pinales > Pinaceae > Picea > Picea mariana. The sequence goes on from JASDQU010738870.1 coordinate 112,627, forward strand.
ATCTCAAGTTTCAATTAGAAGTAGAGGAAAATAATGGAGAACAAAATAGTTTTTCAGAATAATATCCAAGGTTTGGACATTATGCATCTGAATGCAAAAGAAAACATTATGATAGGGATAAAGAAAATGCAAATTTCAGTAAGAGAGATGGAAATGGAAGTGAAAAGAATGAAAATACATTTATCAATTCCTATTGAGTAGAATAAGGTAATAAAGATATATGGTAATTAGATCATAGTATCCAAAATCAATGAATGGAAACAAATAAATGTTCCCTAGCATTGATGAATTAGTGAAATTGAGAAGAGTATTGGAAATAAAAATTAAGCACAAGTCATGGGTAAAGGAGCTATATCTATTTGCACCAACCAATTGTTGGATTACTGAGAGGGGAGGGGAGGGGGGAGGGAGGCGGTGAATTAGTAATAGAGTAATTCAATCATTTTTAACCACAAATGAAAGTGTTATATCAATCTAGCATTACCCTCCAATAGTTGCAAAGTAAATACACAATGAACAAATGAGCAATCATACAAATACATAGTACACTAATGTTTTTATGTGGAAACTCAAAGCGAGAGAAAACCACGTAATGCTTTTTCTTATATGTATTTAAGAATTACATTCATTGGAAGCACCAACTTCCTTTTTTTTCCAGCTGCAACTGGAAGGAGGCTCCAACCCCTTAGTTTCTCAGGATACAACCTGAAGGAACTCCAACTCCCCAATTCTCTGGCTACAACCAAAAGGAGGCTACAACCCCCTATTTTCTTAGGTTACAACCTGAGAGAATCTCCATCTTCCCAATTATATGGATACAACCAGAAGGAGGCTACAACCCCCTATGTTCTTCGGCTACAACTAGAAGGTGGATACAACCACTTGTCCTTGCCCCGTCCAACCTCCCTAAAGTATAAGTAGAATGATGGAACCACTCTCACACTATCACTGTGAGATATACGGTTGTAAACCTATACCAATTAACCTGTACCAATAACTTGAACCATGCATCAACGTGTACCTCAACTTGTAATCAACATGTACCATAAAGAATTGCATAAACCATGCGCCAACCTATACCAAACAACATGTAATCAACTTGTAAAATAAACAAGTGCATCAACCATGAACGAACCTGTACCTCAACCTGTACCATGAACAAGTGCATCAACCATGCACCAAACCTGTAGAAATAACTTGTCACAACAACCTGTCCAAGCAACCTATCACAACAACCTGTCTCATCAATCTTATCAACCAAATCGGATCTACTCACTGATATCAATCACCAAGACAACTCTCAAAGATGTGCATCAACCAAGAATAAAAAAAAAACTCATAGTCATCATGAAGATCAACATCTTCTTCTAATAATATGCCAACAAAAGTATGATACATCATCCATAAACCATGTGTCAACAATACTACTAACACGTGCCTCCAACCATTTACCAAGTATGTACCAATCATGTATCAAATACACATAAACTATGACTCATCAAGATGTACCAACATCATCAACTATACACCTCATGTATGTGCCAACTCATCAACTACTTGTCTCAACCATGTACCCAACATGTACCTCAATTGAAAACCCATCAATTTCATCATCCAAATCTGATTTGTAACTCTATAATAGACCTAATGTGTATGATCATATACCTGCAAACCATCATTAACTTTAACAGCAAGAGACTAGCATTTTCATCAAACATTATTTTGGTCTCACATGACTAATTTTGGATTAGTCAAAAACCCTAACTTGCAATAATCATAACTATGTACCTGTAATGAATAAATACATGAAAATGGTACACAATATTATTCGGTGTCTTTTATGTAATTCATATAGATTTCTCTACTTGGAACCTCTCAAAAAATGAGTTATAGAAAAAATGGCATACTTTGTTGAATTCTGGGTTATTCTATAGAGGGAAATTGTAGAGCGTGCCCCGCACATAATATATTTTGTGTAGATCCAAAAATTGTACATAGAATATTGCAGGATGTACTTGAACCAATACATTTTTTCTTACTGAATTTGGATCTGCTATGAATAATTTATGATGTTTTTACTCGAAACCTCTATTTTAGACTAGTTTCAGGACTAGCCACAAATCCCATTTTCCACAACGTGTAACTCCAAAAATAAAATGACCCACAATATGAAATTTGTATCATAGCTACTTGGATATGTTTCCATGATGGCATCCCAATTTCACGATCTGAATCATTATAGAGAAAAAGTTATTGTGAAAATGGTGAGAAGACCTGTAAATAACATACCTTAGAAAGCATCATCAAAATAATTTATCCTCCCTTGAATTTCGTCCTTCTTTACTTCACCTTCCCTCTGAAATTTGGATTAGATATCGTTTGGTTACTCGAGTCACCTGTAGATATTTAATATGCTCAAGTGTAATTAAAATGAGAGAGTCATGCCTCTTATTTATACTTTCATGTAGCTTCCTCAAGGGGTTACCTTTTAACCATCTTAACCCACTTTCCTTATTTTAGGGTTAACCCACTTCTAACCACTTGTCCACTTAGTAATTTCTCCATTAACTTTATTATTTAAATAATTTCTTTTGTATTCACTTTGACTTATAGTACGCTCATCACTTCACTTTATTATTTACCTTCTAAAATCTCTTAAACCTCTTTGACTACTTGGACCTTTTGGGGCTTCTAGATGACTCATGAGGGTTTTCCAAATTCACATGGCCATAAATCTCTAACTGTCAGGAGTTATGTGACATTAGACATACCACTAGAAATTACATGAGCTGTACTATCCATATAGAATATTATTACCTACAAATATATCAAAAATCATACCATTATTTATCAAACAAACTTGGGTCCATTCCCCAAACCTTTCTCCAAATTCAAATGACCATAACTCTCTAAGCGTGAGAGGTTATGTGACGTTCCATATACCACTGGAAATGTTATGACATGTACTTTCCATTTGGAATATTATTACCTTCAAATATATTAAAACTCATACCATTATCCATCAAACAAAATTTGGTCCATTACCCAAAACTTTGTGGTACCAAAAATTTCCACCGGACTTTCTTCAAGGGTTGACATCAATGACAACCAACCAAAATAATAAAGAATCTCCCCCTTTGGAATTGATGGAAACAGTCTGATGCAATATTGAATTCATATCACTCATGCTCCCCCTGGAACCATGCATCTGATAAATATCTCCCGCTTTGTCATTAATGGAAAATGTATCTTTCCATCTGGGGTTGCTCCCCCTAACTGAACTCTTCCTCAAATTGATATCCCAACCTGAAATGTCTTCTTTATGGTGCTTTCTCATGTAAATCTAAGACATGTGAGATAATCATTTAAAAGAACTCATTTTGGAGTATAAATTACTCCAAGTCTCTGGCGAAGATACTCAAAGGATTCCTGTGGAAACAGTTTTGTAAAGATGTTTGCCACATGTTCTTTTGCGCCCACATATTCAACTATGATGTTCTTGTTTGCAACATGTTCCCCTAGAAAGTGATACTTGATTGGAATGTGCTTCGTCTTGGAGTGCATCACCGGGCTCTTTGAGATATTGATGATGCTTGTATTATCACAATAGATTGGAATGGGCTCAACATACTCAACCTGTATATCTTTTAGAGTTTTTTTCATCCATAGAACATGTGTAGAACATCCTGATGTTGTGATATACTCTGCTTTGGTTGTAGATAAAGATATTGATGATTGTTTCTTGCTTAGCCATGATACTAAACACTCACACAAGTAGAACATTGCTCCATTGGTGCTTCTTTGGTCATCGATGCAACCTTACCAATCTACATCTATGTAGGCATTAAGTGATAGATCCTTTCCTTTTGGATCCCATAATCCAAAATCTTTTGTTCCATTGAGATATCTAAAAATCCTCTTCACTACTAATACATGTGATTCATTTGGTGTCGCTTCAAATAATGCCACCTGTCCAACTGCCTGCATTACATCTGGTTTGGATGTTGTCACATATAGTAAGATACCAATCATTGACTTGTATTTCCTATGGTATATAGACTTTGAATCATCATCTTTTCTCAACTTGCAACTGGTTTTCATAGGAGTGATAACGAGTTTGAAATATTCCATTCTGAACCTCTTTATCATTTCTCTGATACACTTAGTTTGAGAAATAAAAATTCCTTGGTTTCTTTAACGTATCTGAAGACCGAGAAAGAAGGCTAGTTCTCCAATTAATGACATTCAAATTCATTATGCATATCCTTTGCAAATTTCTAGCTTAAACTGTCATTAGTACTTTCAAAAATAATATCAACATAAAATTCAATTAATAAAAAACAATTTTGAGTTACCTTGATGTAGAGGTTGTTGTTTTCACTTCGTTTTCTGAACCCTGCCTATTGTAGATATTTATCCAGTATAGAGTACCATTCTATAGGAACCATTTGTTCAATGTAGACTTCTTCTTCAAGTTCCCTGTTCAAATAATATCATTTGATGTCCATATCTGTCCATACTGTTCAAGGATCTGCTACACAACTATCCATAATTTTGACTCATATGTCACTGTACTATTATGAAGTACTACTAGAAATGATTAATCTATCATATTGTACTTCTACTAATTGAATCCACCGAATCTCTCTACTCAAATTCTTCAAGTTGCTCAAAGGATGGTTATCTGGTCTCTCAGAGCTACCGCATAGACTCCCCCTGTCTAATATCAATATTACCTGGGAGTCTCTAATCTGGATGGCTCAGAACAATTCATGCTATGATGTGTATTAATCATAATCTTCATTGGTATATTCATCATCATCTTCATTGGTAGATTCATCATATCTCTGAGCTTTGTCTTCTTTCTTTCTATCTTTGGATTCATCTTTCACTACAATTCTTGAAAGTACAATCTCTTGAACTTATTCCTTATTTACATGTCCTTCTTTTATTTTAGTTATTTTCCAAACCTTTATGTATCTGACATCTTTCTTTTTCTCTGTAGAATTTTCTTCATCTTGTTTTATTTCCAATCTTGCAATCTTTGTTACCTAGTATTTGTTCACTTGTTCTTCCTATTTTCTTATCCATACATTCTTATATCTGATATCAATGTTCTCTTTCATGGAAGTATCGATCATGCTTCTACAATCACTAGATATGTGTCCATAGTTATGACATTTGTAACATTCAATGTTACATGGGGCTAGACAGGAACTTCTTGCTTGAAAATTTCTTTTATAATCCCTGCAATTTTCAACCTTATGTCCAAAATTAGTACAATAAAAGAATGACCATAAAAGAAATCTGCATACCTAGGAGTGAATGATATCCTTTGTGGTGTAGTCCTTCTAAATTTCTTCCTTGACTGATCATGATCATGATTGAAGCTTCTTTGTGGCTTGAACATGGATGGTATTCATGAAGATGTATCTTCAATAGTTTTCTTAGATTCTGGTTGACCATGATTCTTTCGTTTGAGTACTTCTACATAAATCTTTCTATTTTCTTCATTCTTCTTTTCTAGAAACCTAGAGTGTTTCTCTTCATTCTCTATAATTGATGTGGATGTTTCTGTCTCTTCAACGTTCTTGTTGAGCTTGATGATTTTACTTCTCAATGTGACAACTTCTTCTTCAAGATTCCCAACCTCTTCTTCTTTCTTCATTATCTGAGACTTCATGACTTCTTCTATTCTTTTTTCTTCTTCAAGATGAATTTTTAATGTGATTATTTATTCTTCAATTCCTTTCTCTTCTTGACCAAATGTAATGTCCCCCACCTCTTAGAGAGGTGATGAGGAGACTCGGTGGTCTAGGCACCCCCACTAGATCATAGTCTCACACTGAGGGGGGGAAAGTCAAGAAGTTAAAAGTTATATTTTTAAGTTGACTTAAGAAAGGAAAAGGATAAAGGGGTAAAAGATAACTCAATAGAAGAATAGAAGATTAACCCTGGGAGTTAACCTAACTCAATAAAGAATTAGAAGGAAAAGTATAAGTAAGAGGTTGGGGCACACCTATTACTCATTCTAGTTTTGGATTAGCATTTGCTATTGCTCTTGAGCATTCAGTTTGGGGGTTTTGCTGTACAAACCCTTATGAGCAACTTAGTGGTGAAATATCCACTCACCTTGTTCTACAACTTGGTCTCGGGGATGAAAGACTCCTCCACACCATTCTAGTCTCAGCACATCTCCATCTAGCGCTTCAGAAGGTAGCAGACCATACTGTTCTTGTGTTTCCAGCAAGGGCACACCATCATCTAGAGGGAGGTTCGATTCATCTTATCCTGAGGGCCTGGGGCCATTCCGACAGTTGGGTTTTGTTTGCAAGGGTAGGACCATCAGTTTGAGGACTTTTCTGGAGGGTTATCATCATTCTACATTTTTTTACAGATTGGGATGTCTTGGAGCCATAGGGGACATCCTGTGATTCAGTAAAACTCAGATCTAGGGATATTTGCTTGAGATATGAGTCTGAAACTTCTCCCATAGGATTCTCATAGCCCGATCTATATTCTTGGAGAGTTTTAGAGCATTTGGAGGCCTCCTTCATCAGGGATGAACTAGCTAGGGTTTCAGTCATCCAGTGGGGCACACCATTCAATGGAGGAATTCAGATCTACAGGGTTTGAGAGTGGATTTGGGAATTTGGACATCTCGATTATCCTTACAGTTGCCTGATCTATCATTTGGCATATTTCTCGGGACGATTGGACACTTTTGGTAGTAGGGCCAAATTATTGAGGGCTTCAACATTCTAGCAGGGTGTGGCACTTTCCAGCTTGGAGGTTGAGCATTAGTACAACTAAGTTCTACTTGATTCAGTCTTCATTGTATATCAAGCCTTTGGAGGCTTATTTTGTATTGTCGGGAGCATTTTGTAGCAGCTCATATCTATTTATTGTATGACCATCTGAGGTTTATGCCAGATCGACCATGTATTGTATTGATCTTACATTGCTCATAATAAAAAGGTCAGATCTTTGCTTGTGCTTCTACATCTTGAATATATTGTGATCTTCATGTGTTGATGAATCTTGTATGCACTTAATAACTCAATAAATACCTGCACATCAATAGATCAGTAGTAGTTAGTGATTCCAAGAAAGAATTTGGCTTGGGATCATTACACCAAACTCTGCCTCAAGCTGGTTTAGATCGTTAGTTATTTCCTTAAGATGACCTGTCAATATCTTCTCTCTCATTTCTGCTTCTTCCTTATGTGCTTTTATGTTGGCTTCCAAACACTGATTTTGATATTCAAGATTTTCTTCGATCTTTTTGGCTTCTTCTAGTTGAGTTCTTAAGTTCTTGATGACCTTTTAGGATTCTTAAAAAATGTGAACACTTTCCTTTTTTTCATCGGTTCTTTCTTGAGTGACTTATTTTCTTCTCTTAGTTCATCTAAAGCACTAGTCAATTTTTCTTCATAATTTTCTTCCTTTTCAATTAGTTTTTCTGTCTCATTTCCTTCATGGCATTCTATTTCAAGATGTTTGCGTTTTTCACAATTAAAGAAAAACAACATACCTCTGGTGATTATGTAATATTCATCTTCTGAATCTGTTTGACATGGTGAACATTATTCTTCTTTATTTGAATCTGCGATGGGTGAAAAATATATGTCATGTAACTTATCCCAAAGTTAATTGGCTGATGAACATTTACCAACATTTTATCTTACCAGATTAGGTAATCCTTCCCAGATGAAATCCATTGCTATTTTGTTATTCTTCTTAAATTTCTTCTTGGCTATAGTGTTTTCCCTTTTTGAACTATCATATCCTGTAACAACTGATAGCCAAATATAATGTCCTTGTGCCTGTAAAAATACTTTCGTCCTTCTACTCAAAATATCATACTTTAAACCATTCTAACCATTAAACATTGGTACTCCATTCTCAAAATAATCCATGATTTCCTTCTAGTGTTTAAACTATTTTCTGAAGGAACTGACTCTAATTCCAATTGTTGGATTACTGAAGGGGGGGGGGAGTGAATCAGTAATAGAGTAATTCAATCCTTTTTAACCACAAATGCAAGTGTTATATCAATGTAGCATTATCATCCAATAGTTGGAGAGTAAACAAAAAATGAACAAATGAGCAATCATACACATACACAGTACACCAATGTTTTTACGTGGAAACCCAAAGCGGGGAAAACCACAAAATTCTTTTTCTTATATGTATTTAAGAATTACATTCATTGGAAGCACAAACTTCCTTTTTTTCCGAGCTTCAACTGGAAGGAGGCTCCAACCCCCTAGTTTCTCATGCTACAACCCGAAGGAAGCTCCAACTCCCCAATTCTCTAGCTACAACCAGAAGGAGACTACAACCCCCTAGTTTCTCAGGCTACAACCTGAGGGAAGATCCAACTCCCCAATTCTCTTGCTACAACAAGAAGGAGGCTACAACCCCCTATATTCTTTGGCTACAACTGGAAGGTGGATACAACCACCTGTCATTTCCGCATCCAACTCCCCTAACATATAAGTAGAATGATGGAACCACTGTCACACTATCACTATGAGATATATTGTTGTAAACCTGTACCAATCAACCTGCACCGAATAACATGTACGAATAACCTGAACCATGCATCAACCATGCATCAACATGTACCTCAACCTATAATCAACCTGTACCATAAATAAGTGCATCAACCATGCACCAACCTATACCAAAAAACTTGTAATCAACATGTACCATAAACAAGTGTGTGAACCATGCACCAACATGTACCTCAACCTGTACCATGAACAAGTGCATCAACCATGCACCAAACCTGTCACAACAACCTGTCCAAACAACCTATCACAACAACTTCTCTCATTAATCTTATCAACCAAATCAGATCTACTCACCAAGACAACTCTCAAAGATGTGCTTCAACCAAGCATAACACAACAACTCATAATCATCACCAAGACCAATATGTGATTCTAATAATATACCAAGACAAGTATGCTACATCATCCATAAACCATGTGTAAACAATACTAATAACAAGTGCCTCCAACCATGTACCAAGTATGTACCAATCACGTATCAAATACACTTAAACTATGCCTCATAAATATGTACCAACATCATCAACTTTACACCTCATGTATGTGCCAACTCATCAACTACTTGTCTCAACTGTGTACCCAACATGTACCTCAACCATAATCCCTCATCAATTTCATCATCCAAATCTGAGTTGTAACTTTGTAATAGACCTAGTGTATATGATCACATACCTACAAGCCTTCCTTAACTTTAACAACAAGGGACTAGCATTTTCATCAAACATTACTTTAGTCTCACATGACTAATTTTGGATTAGTAAAAAACCCTAACTTGAAATAATCATAAATATGTACCTGTAATGAATAAAGATATAAAAATGGTACATAATGTTCTTCAGTTTCGTTTATGTAATTCCTCCAGATTTCACTACTTGCAACCTCTCAGAAATTGAGTTATAGCAAAAATGGGATACCTTGTTGAATTCTAGCTTATTCTGTAGAGAGAAATTGTAGAGCATGCCCCACACATAATATTGTTTTATGGATCTAAAAACCATACACATAATACTAATGAGTGTACTCTAACCATTACATTTTGTCTTACTGAATTTTGATCTATTATGAAAAATTTATGATGTTTTTACCTGAAACACATGTTTTATACTAGTTTCAGGACTAGCCACAAACCCTATTTTCCACAATGTGTAACTCCAAAAATACAATGACCCACAAGCTGAAATTTGTATCATAGCTACTTGGATATATTTTCTCAATGGAATCCCAATTTCATGGTCTGAATCATCATATAAACAAAGTTATTGAAAAAATGGTGAGATGCCCTGTAAATAACATACCTTAGAAAGCATCATCAAAAGAATTTATCGTCCCTTAAATTTTGGCCTTCTTTACCTCATCTTTCCTCTGAAATTCATCTTAGATATACTTTGGTTACCTCAATCACCTGTAGATATTCAATATGCTCAATCGTAATTAAAATGAGAGAGCCTTGATTTAATTTCCTCATTAGAATATTAAAGTCTAACTGTACTTGAGAATAAATTTCCGTTTTTGGAAAATTCAAATTTGGAAATTATTTTCCATTTATGGAAAATCTGAATTTGGAATTTTATTATGCTAATTAATTATTTATGATTGTTGGGAAAATATTTGATTTGCCCAACTAACTTCTTTGATTGTGACACATATGAAAGACAAACTTTTTATAAATTAAATGTTGGAGGACAAATGAAACAACTAGGTTAAAAATAGCTCACCATGAGTGGGGAACATATTTGAGTTACCTCAAGGATTCTTTTTACAAGTGGTAAATGTGGGATATGACCACTAGAAGCCCCTAAAAATCAGGGATTTGTAAAGCTGTGGATTTCCCAAGGAGGGAAGGAAATACCTAGGCACAAGATGCATATAAAACCAACATATGGAGGAGGCAAGACAATGTTTAGTATGTTGGAGAAAGGAAACTACTTGTTGTTATGAACACTGTTAGTGTGAGGAAAGGGAATGTATGATCTGTGGAAGGTGACTGTAGCATAGGATGATCATTTCAGTTTTCCCTTATGGACTCATGGTTAGGCTAGGGGGTGAACAGAGAAAATAAATTTGGTTGTTGTGTTCTATGGTTGGGTGGAACGTGGTTGTTCCATTTGTGTCTCAGCATCAGGTTTTCAGATATGTACCTTTACTTGCATTCCTTGTCAATATTCTGCTTGATTATTAATTTTAGGAATGTAATGGTTTATGTGATGATGGTATATGCATATATATATGCTCACTTGGAGGAAATATAAGAACTATTGTATGTTTTTTTAATCATGAAATGGGGTTATACATATATGTAAATGACTATATGTACACATATAGGTATTCATACATAAAGAAATGATAGAACTGTTGTATGTTCATGTTAACCATTTATACATCTATGAACAGCTGTATATATATGTGTGTGTGTGTGTGTGCAAAAGAAATTGATATAAATGATTGTAGGTTTCTATTGGTTATATATATATGTGTGTGTGTGTGTGTGTGTGTAAGTAGTTGTATATACATATATGTGTTCATGCATAAAGGAATGGATATATTCGTATTGACCATTAAATAGACGTATATTGAATTACTATTTCAAATATGTACAAATACCATAAAGAATAGATAGATGAATAAAAATCCACTTACATGTTTACATATTCTTCATATTATCAATAACCACAAAAAATAGTGATTCAATAGTCTACAAATGTATGGGAAAACAGTTGTTACATTCAATGAACCTTGTTCAAAATGGTTTTCAAACAATCTGTGTATTCAATTGAAATAATTACAAAACAACCTGTGTGTTCATTTGATCATGGTTCAAATTATTATAGTGAGCATACGCTAAAGACTCCATTACCACTTGTAGACATAATATAGGAACAATTTCATAAGTTTGTATGCCTAGATTAGAATTCAAATAAATTTTCGAGTGAGAAGGATCTATTTGATCTGTTTCCCTCGATTGCATGAACCTGCAAAGGATAAAGATGAGGGTTTAGTAAACTGTACTAGCAATTTCAAATGGGAATTAAATATAACGAATAAGACAAAATAATACTTAGCTTGATTTTGGCGAAGAACCAGATCGCCACTTGTACTTGTGCAACAATCTTCCCATGATCCAAAGGGGGAGAAGTGGACCCAAAAACAACTGATGGGTGTAAATTATAACCTTGTACAATATCTACTGCAAACTGATATTCAGAAAAGAACAGAAAATATACAATGGCAGATACAAACATTACACAGAGATTTTTCACCTGGAAACCCAAATCGGGAAAACCAACATATATTATACTCATACATTGTGTTACATTGTTTACAATACAATATACATATAGGAGCTAGTGGCATCCAAAATCCTAACCCAATGATCTGGATTATTCCAAAACCCTAATTCCTTAACCATAAATAGAAAACTATTGGCAAAAAACCATGTGCCAAAAAAAACACCTAAATATCATGTGCTTCCAGAAATATGTCGTCCCAGTAATATGTGGTCCCAAAAATGTGTCGTCCCGGTGCGAAATTTTTTTTCGGGGGCTCTGCCCCCGAACACCAGCACAAGGGCCTCTGCCCCCCTGCAGTCCCCCCTCTAACCCCCTTGCGTGCTCGGCACAGACAGTCAAACACTACTACTCGTGAAAAGAATATAACACATACCCAACATTCTCCCACTTGTTGTTTTCTTTGCACATAGGGGGTTACAGGGCTACATAGTCAACAATGCCCATGGATCCTCTACACCAAGAGAACTTCTCAGTTCTCACAGATTTTGTTAATGAATCTGCAACATTCTTCAAAGTTTCCACCTTCATCAATAATACTTTCTTTTCTTTAATCATGTCTCTCACAAAGTGATATTGAACATCAATGTGTTTTGTCTTTGAATGATAAGCAAGGTTTTTCGCCAAGAAAATTGCACTCTGACTGTCACACTCTATCCTTATAGCTTCTTGTACCAACCCAATACCTGAACACAATCATTGTAAACATACTGCTTTCTTACTTGCATGAGTGGATTCCATGTATTAAGATTATGTAGTTCAAAGTGCCACTACAGCCTGTGTTTTGCTCATCCAACTTATTGCTCCTCCAAACAGGTTAAACACGTACCCGCTTGTAGATCTCCTACGATCCAAATCTCCAGCCCAGTCTGCATCCACAAAGCCATGTATATCAACCACTCTGTCCAATCCCGGTCTTCCTTCGTAGCACAATCCATAGCTAGCAGTGCCACACAAATACCTTAAAACCCTTTTTACTATTGTCCAATGCTCCTTCCCTGGTTTTGACATATACCTGCTCAAAACTCCCATTGCATGTGCAATGTCCGGTCTAGTACAGACCATTTCATACATCAAACTACCAAATGCACTCGCATATGGAACATGAGACATGTCCTCCTCTTCTTCATGTGTCTTGGGACACTGATCCGCAGATAACTTTACACCAATAGGAATAGGAACCTTAACCGGTTTACATTCCTGTATATTAAACCTCTGCAATATTGTCTCGACATATTTTCTCTGATTTAACCAGAGTTTCCTCCTTTTTCGATCTCTTTTAATTTCCATGTCCAAAATGAAATTTGAAGCACTAAGATCCTTCATGTCGAATTTAGAGGACAACTGAGTTTTCACATCCTAGATAATCTCCTTGTTGTTTCCTATCAGCAACATGTCATCCACATACAAGACCAAATAAATCAAATGATCACCAATTAATTTAGAATACACACAGTGATCCTCTTTACTTCTTGTGAAGCCAAGTCCCAGCATATAAGTATCAAACTTTTGATACTACATCCTTGGTGATTATTTTAAACCATACAGGGACTTTTTCAGCTTGCATAC
>JASDQU010738870.1:126083-161195 GCA_032191745.1 Picea mariana
AGATTTCTTCTTCCAGATCCCCATGCAGGAATGTTGTCTTCACATCCATCTATTCTATTTCAAAATCAAATGCAGTAGCAACAGATAACAGAAGTCTTATAGAGGTTAATTTGGCAACAGGAGAAAAAATCTCACCAAAATCAATTCCCTCAACCTGGGAATAACCCTGTGCTACTAATCGAGCTTTGTATTTCTCCACTTTTCCTTCTGCATTAAACTTCTTTTTAAATACCCATTTGCTGCCAATGGGCTTTCTTCCAGTTGACAACTCCACTAGATCCCAAGCCTCATTCTTATCCAAAGATGCCATTTCTTCTTCCATGGCCCTTTTCCAGAGATTTCCATCCTCTGAATCCACTGCCTCCCTGACAGTTCTAGGATCATCATCAGTAATAGACAAAGCAAAATTTGAACGAAAATCAGATGGATTATACCTTTCTAGTAGCCTTCTTTCTCGATCCGATCTCCTCAATACTGGAGTATGAGGATCTTCGTCTTTTGATCCATGTTCTTCTGTAGAGTTTGATTCATCATCCTTTAAATCAAACTCTATCTTCTCTGGTTCTTCCTTACTTGGTAGGACCTCCTGTTTAACAACATCCTTCATTTCTCTAAATACCACATCTCGGCTATACACTACCTTCTTATTTTATGGGTTCCAAATCTTATAACCTTTGAGACCATCTTTATATCCAATAAAGATACATTTTTCAGCCTTCTTATCCAGCTTACTCCTATTTTCCTTTGGAACATGAGCATATGCATCACAACTAAATACCTTAAGATGTGTGAGAGAAGGTTCCTTACCAGTCCATACCTCTTGTGGAGTATTGTCACCCAACGCTGATGAGGGTGATCTGTTGACCAGATAACATGCAGTACCCACTGCCTCTGCCCAGAATTCTTGCCCTATCCCGTCACCACTAAGCATGCACCTTGCTTTTTCCATCAATGTCCTGTTCATCCTTTCCGCAACTCCATTCTGCTGTGTATATGGAGTAGTCTTTTGCCTTGCTATACCGCACTTATTACAACATTCTTCAAATTCATTCCCGCAAAAACTCCACCGGTATCTTTCCTCAACACCTTAATTTGTTTCTCTGTTTGATTCTCAACAAGAGCCTTAAACTCTTTAAACTTGTCAAAGGCTTCAGATTTCTTCCTGAGAAAATATATCCAAGTTTTCCTCAAGAAGTCATCTATAAATGAGACATAGTACATAGATTTTTCCAATGATGGGACCGACACAGGTCCAAAAAAATCACTGTGAACTAGATATAAAATTCCTTCTGCCCTCGTTGCACCAAAGGGGAATCTTACCCGATTATGCTCCCCATATAGACAATGTTCACAGAAATCAAAATCTAGAGAGAAATTAGACATACCTTCAACCATACTTTTACTGTGTAGTAGTCGAAGACCCTTCTCTTCGATATGCCCCAGTCTTTGATGCCACAACATAACCTTTTCTCCAAAGACTGTAGGAGTTCTTTCTTCTTCAACTTCAATATCAGGAATAATGGAGCTATTACACCCATCACTAATAGTGCTTCCTAGCAGCTTATATAGAGTTCCAAACCAAACTCCCCTCATCAACACCATTGCTCCTCGAGCCATCCTGCAAGTTCCCTTTTCAAAAATTGTTTTCACCCCGACATCTTCCATTTTTCTTACGAAAATCAAATTTTTGGCCATGCCTGGGATGTGTAGAACACCAGGCAGTGTTCTAATCCTTCCATTTATGAGTCTCAACTTGACCCTTCCTTTTCCTATGATTCTGGTTGTCGAATCATTACCCAAGAAAACATTACCTCCATCATACTTTTCATATTCGCAAAACCACTCCCTGTGGGGAGTCATATGAAAGGATGCACGTGAGTCAATCAACCATGCCTCATGATCTGCATGTATGCTTGAAGAGGCCAAGTACACATTCCCTCCTTCTTCCTTGGAGGTCTTTTCTTCTGTAGAAGAAGATTCTTCAGATCCCTTCTTTTTCTCAACTTTGGATCTACACTGCTTCTTGTGGTGCCCTTCTTTTCCACACCTCCAACATACCCTTCCAAACTTTCCAGGAGGTTTAGATCTACCCTTAGACTTAGATCTCCCACTTGAGAAATTAGATTTATTTCTTTCCTGGGAACGTCCTCTTGCAAATAATGCATCTGTGCTATGTCCTTTCATATTCTTTTGTCTCATCTCCTCCGACAACAAGGATGAGACCACTTCTTCAAACTTTAAAGAAGTTGTATTACTACATATGGCCACAACCAGACTATCCCACGAGTCTGGTAAAGAACACAACAAACTGATACATTTATCTTCATCTGAAATTTTAATATCAATAGATACTAACTGACTTACCATAGTATTGAAGGCGTTCAAATGATCTGCCACCGAGTCTCCATCTCTCATCCTCAAGTTATACATCTTCTTTCTCAGGAATAGTTTATTTACCAGGGACTTATACTGATACAACTTCCCCAACTTTTCCCATAAATCCTTGGCTGTAGCTTCCTTTGACACATTCAGTAATACTGAATCGGAGAGACACATTCGAATTGTGCTCTTTGACTTTCGGTCCGTCTTTTTCCAGTCATCTGCAGAAGTTCCTGTAGGTGTAGTACCTAGATCTACTGCGATCCACTGATCTCTGTCCACCAAAAGATCTTCCATATTGAGCTTCCACAGCTCAAATCTTTTCCCATTAAACTTCTCGATCTCCATATTCAAATTGCTTGCCATTTCTTTTCACCTGAAAAACAATACCGCAGATCTCCCACTGTAACAAGGCTTATCACAATCCCGAGCCAAACCCTTGACGACAAAGGCGTCCCCCTGAAGCCAATAAAGATCTGATACCAAATGTAAATTCTAACCTTGTACAATATCTACTGCAAACTGATATTCAGAAAAGAACATAAAAGATACAATGACAAATACAAACATTACACAGAGATTTTTCACCTGGAAACCCAAACCGGGAAAACCAACATATATTATATTCATACATTGTGTTACATTGTTTACAATACAATATACATATAGGAGCCAGCGACATCCAAAAGCCTAACCCAATGACCTGGATTAGTCCAAAACCCTAATTCCTTAACTGGAAACAGAAAACCATCGGCAAAAAACCATGGGCCGAAAAAAACCACCTAAATATCATGTGGTCCCAGAAATATGTCATCCCGGTGCGAAATTTTTTTTCAGGGGCGCTCCCCCAAACCCCTGCGCATGGGGCTCTGCCCCACTGCACCCCCCCTCTAACCCCCCTACGCGCCTAGCGCATACGCTTAGACACTACTACTCGTGCAAAGAATATAACACATACCCAACAATGGGTACCCTCGCAAAACAAAATAGGTCCCCATAATTAATTTAATGTAACTGTGAATAATGCTTTAGTATACACAAAGCATACGTTATGATTTATACAATGATAAAATAAATACATAAAGAACAATTACTAATCCCCACAGAGGGTAAATAATCTTTTTGTATACATAGAGATTAAGTTATGATTTACACAGTGTAGCATAAATTACATAGAGCGCAATTCTACATTTTCGACAAAGGATTATGACTAATAATCACATAGGCACATTTAGTACTCCCTGCAGGGGTTAGGTAACACATTGCATGCCGAGAGAATTGAATTACAAACTACAAAGAGAGGGTCGGGGTTGATATATATACATATAAATATGCTATCTAAAATACAAAGAGAAATTTACAAAAATAAAGGGTTAATTGTTACCAATACATATTTACTGTAGGAAACACATAATGTAAATTTACGAACAGAGGGTTAAAATTTCCCGATATGTATTCACTGTAGGAAATACAAAATGTAACTTTACGAATAGAGGGTTATTTTTACCCAATATATATTGTTGTATTGATCCCAGAAGGTAACTCACGAACACAAGATTCAGTGTTTCCATTTACACCGAGTGTGAGTTACAAAATTCCCACATAAGAGTTATCTTTCCACAGTTTTATGCAAAATGTATTTATGAATTTACACAGAGTGGTAATGAAAATACACAGAACACATCTGCAGATTTCATAGAGGATGTATCCTATACTTATATATATATATATATTCACGCATAGTTGAAATACGAGTTCGATAAAGGGGTAATATAAACACACGGAACATAACTCTACAAGGAATTAAAAACTATGCATATATGCTTATGAAGACTATCCATTACTAATGTCCACAGAGTGCTCATATAATTACCTAGAACAAATTTACGAATTACACAGTGTTAACACATCTTACAGAGTGTGTAAATTACAAGATTTTCCCACAGAGAATAAACGATTATATATGTGTAAATTATAATTGTTAACAATGTCACAAAAATGGATAAAAGAAAAGTAGAGAGAACACCAAAGATTTAACCAGTAAGGAAAACTTCGAGCCATGGTGGAACCCTGGAAGAAACCGCATACAGAGGTGTGGTGGTAATGCTCAAATAAAGAAAGAAACAGGGAAGTTGTTCATAAAACCTATCTGTTCCTACAGCTCATGAAACAAATTTTTATTCATGAGTTACGAAGTACTGAAGCAATTAAGTTCTTTCTTACCTTGCACAGAAGAAGAACTAGAGATGTGTTTCCTCCTCCCATTGTGTTTACCAGAGCCGAGCTCCCATGTCGCTGGCCATGCAAAGAAGGTGGAAGGTTAAAATATAGAGCAAAGGGAATTTTCACATTTCAACACAGAGACAATCATTACAATGAGAAAATGGAAAGAAATGGACGGTTTTTATCTTGGGTCTCATTAAAGGAGTAACACGGTAGGTATGCACCAGTATCTCTGCCATGTGAAACCATGGAGATGGTGAGTCTACATTGGATGCAGTGGCCGAAGTGTCAAGTATGGGAGGCACAATTTAGGTCTCCATTAATGAATTAGCCAGGGGTTAAATGCCTACGAGATCCATACTGACATTCTCCATTAAACAAATTCAAACCCATTTATTGTTGAGTTGTGTTTCGAGTCATTTAGGGTTACAAACTATATGTGTGTAATGGTATATGCTCTCCACTCTAAGCTAAGGGCATATTTTGTATGGTTCCCAAAACATTAAGCCTTATGATTAATGATAGGTATTGTTGGGGAATGTTCCTAGCATTATTTTAATCTTGTAGCAATCTGTGTGATAAATCATAACTATGTCGTTAGGCTAAAATATTATGTCGTGATAGTATCCTGTATACTAAACCTTATGCAATACTATGGATAGGGTTAGTGTCATATATTAAAACAATATATTTATGTTATGGATAGTGTTGTATATAGTATCCATGAAATAGGTAATATGGTAAACAATATATTCATATGTATGTTGATATGGACAGAGTTAAGGTTATGGTATCCATATGCTATTTTATGTGATAAACTATTTATATATACCTATTAACATGGATATTTTCAATACTATGGAATACATTTGATAGTTTACATAGTAAACTATATGAATGCATGTCACCATGGATAAGTGCTAATTGTTATGGGTAGAGGATATGATAGTCAATAGTCTTTAGGTTATTATGCACTGTGACATTTTGTATAGCATAAATTAACAAAAAAAAGGTAGATATTCTAAGGGCTATGATATCCCTGATTGCAATTGTACTAATTACAAGATAAGTATAATATTTCAAATCCAATAGCGACGGTAAATCTACTGTGCTTACAATAAAGGAAATAAAATTGTGTTTTGATCAAATGTTGAAGAGTAAAGGATTATTAATGTCCCCTAACAAAAAAAACATTATTTGAGAAATTTGGGGTACATTTCATATGGTATCAAAGTTGAAGGTTATAACTTGGACCTCAGGGCAAGGCCAATTTTTTTTAAGTTTTATTTTTTGTTAAATAAAACTAACAAATATGTTTACTGTTACAAACAAACAAAACATTGTTGGTTTGTTGCGATAATGACAACAAATAATGAAGAAGAGATTAGACTTGAAGAGAATCTTGATCAATGACATCCTAAAGAACCTAGGCATAAAAGCAAAGGAATTTCAACCACCCAGGTTTTAGAAACAATGAAGAACCTTATCATGGAATTACAAGTGTTTGAAGAAGACAACGAAAAGATGATAAATGCATAGGAAGACCAGCTAGAAATAAATGAAATCCTACTGCACTGCATAGTAAAAACAAAATAGCCCAAAATACAATGACAAGGAGGAAGAAGTCAACAAAATATCCTCTAAAAATTATGGTCATGAAACATAAAACGAGAATAGTTCTTTCAAAGACACACACATGGAAGGAAACAAAACAGGCACAGGAAGAAAAATAAAACAAGTAGATCACGTGGAAGGTGAGTTCAAGAAAATAAAACCATCCACCTTTTACGAATATTTAAGGATGGGTGAAGAGGCTGAAGCATGGCTACTAGATATAAAGAAATACTTCCACATTTACAATTACTCTAGTAATATGAAAGTCATAATGACCATTTATAACCTGAAGGGAAAAGCAAGTATCTGGTGGCAAGATCTGAAATTGGCCAAGGGTTTGAAAGAGAAACAAATGGAATGGTCATATTTTAAGAAATATTTCAAGAAAAAATATTTATCAGAAAGCTATTACGAAAGAAAGACTATTTAATTTTACGAGCTAAGAATCTGACAAATGACCATGGACGATATGATACATAAATTTCTTGAACAGTTGATATGTGTACCATACATCAAGGAAGACAAAGTAAAGATACAACCATTCCTAAGTTGTCTACCATAGTAATACAAAGACAAAATTGAATTTGACAATCCCAAGACTTTAAGAGAAGTATTTATAAAGGACTAGATGTGCTATGATCAGTACAAACAAAGGTCTGAAATTCTCAAGGCATGGAAGGACAAGAATCAGGACAAAATGAATCAGCAGAAGAAAGTCTTCCAACGATATCCTTTATGGAATATGGAAAAAGGGTTCCAAAATAAATAGTATCATTCCAACACCCAGAATGCTTAAGGTGGAGGTAGAAAAGTTAATCTGGGAGTCAAGAAAGTTGGGGACAACCCCAGAGAACCATTAACATCTTGGGAGTGTGGAGAACCTCACTTGAGGAGGAACTACACACACTTAATTTCGACAGCAAGAACTACATTCCATAACCTACAAGAAGCTTCTACAGTAGGAGAAATAGGA
This sequence comes from Picea mariana, assembly GCA_032191745.1. Classification (NCBI taxonomy): domain Eukaryota; kingdom Viridiplantae; phylum Streptophyta; class Pinopsida; order Pinales; family Pinaceae; genus Picea; species Picea mariana. Next base: position 133,273 of record JASDQU010738870.1, read on the forward strand.
AGAAGCGTGCACAGAATTAATGCATCTGTAGATGGCAGGCAAGCTGATCATCAATCCACTGTTGTGGAAGTTGAAGGTAAAATTCATGATAACCACATTTCTATTTTAATTGACCCAACAACTAGTTTGAGTTATGTTACCTCTGTTTTAGTTGAATTAAACAAGCTCAAGAAAGTAAAGCATGCTAAGTATTGGTTAGTACAGTTAGCAACAGGGACTAAGAGAAAATTAACATATTTCATTTTTGAATGCGAACTCAACATAGATGCCAAAAGTACAAAGTTAAATATGAATATTTTACATTTGGGATGTTACGATATAATCATTGGAATGGACTGGTTAGAGAAACAGAAAGTAATTTTGACTATTACAAAAATTCACTTAGTTACAGAGACAAAAACAACACATTTAGGATGATACAAGGGATCGGAAAAGCTAGTTTCAGTTAGGTAGATATCAACCATGCAGTTTAATAAATGTATGAATAAGGGCTGCGAAGTTTATGTTGTTCAAGTAACTAATCTATTAGAAAAGGAAAATAAACCCAGTCTAGAAGACTTTGCAGTCCTACATGGGTTTAGAGATGTATTTGTGGATGCAATACCAGAACTACATCCAAGAAGAGAGATAGATTTCTCTATCGATCTACTACCTGGATCTGCCCCAATATCTAAGGAACCTTATAGAATAAGTTTAGCCAAATTAACAGAGCTGAAAATTCAGCTACAAGCACTGTTAGATAATTAATATATCAGACCAATTGTCTCTCCTTGGGGAGCATCGATTCTTTTAGTTAAAAAGAAAGATGGGACTTTGAGGCTATGCATTGATTATCAACAACTAAACAAGATGATGATTAAAAATAAGTATGCTTTACCTAGAATTAATGACTTGTTTGATCAAGTAGGAGGAGAAAAGATCTTCTCTAAGTTATAGTTAAGGTTTGGTTAACACCAAGTTAAAATAAATGACGAAGATATAAATAAAAAAACATTTAGAACATGATACAAACACTATGATTTTGTCGTAATTTTATTTGGTCTTACTAATGCACCAACGACCTTTATGTGTTTGATGAATAGTATATTCAATCAATATTTGGATAAATTTGTATTGGTGTTTATCGATGATATTTTATTTTACTCGAAAATGGAAGAAGAACATGAAGAACATCTGAAAATAGAATTGCAGAACTTAAGGAAACACAAATTGTATGCAAATTTTGATAAATGGGACTTCTACTAAAGAAGGATACAGTACCTAGGACACGTGATATCCAAAGAAGGTATTGCATTTGATCCAGAGAAGATAAAATCCATTATAGAATGGCCTATCCCTAAGGATGTAGCAAAAATCAAATTGTTTATGGGAATTAATGGTTATTATCGTAGGTTTATCGAAGGATTTTCTAATATTGCATATCCAATTACATCTCTACAAAAAAACGGTATAATGTTTACTTGGTCACAAAAGTGTCATGACAACTTTAATAAGATAAAGGGGTTGTTCAATAAAACACTTATTTTAAGGGTAGCGGATCCTTCTTTAGATTTTGCGTGGATGCAAGCAAAGAAGGCTTGGGATGTGTCCTAACACAAGATGGACACGTCATCTGTTACGAATAACGTAAGCTGAAAGACCATGAACAAAACTATGTCACACATCATTTGGAGATAGCAATCGTAATTCATGCATTGAAAAAGTGGTGACATTATTTAATGGGGATAAAATTTGTGTTACTAATCGACTAAAGTGGTGTGAAGTTTTTATTCAGTCAACCAGATCTGAACGCAAGGCAAGCAAGGTGGCTAGGCTTCTTGAGTGAATTTGATTTTTAAATAGGACACATCAAAGGAAAAGAAAACAAAGTTGCACATGCCCTAAGTCGAACGACTAACACAATTTTTGAGATAAGTGTTATAAAAAAAAAAACTACATCGAAAAAAGAGTAAAATCTACAAGTTGTAATAAGGAAAAATACATCAAAACAACAACAAAGGTACAAGAAAATGCAAAAAAATTGAAAAAAACAGATCTGACTTTGGATAAAAATGGACTACTAAGGTTCAATAACAGGCTGTATATACCTAATTCTGCTAATTTAAAGTCAACAATTCTTGATGAATTGCACAAAAAGCTATATTTTGGTCATCGAGGATACCAAAAAATGCTAACACCCTTAATAAAATTGTTTTGTTGGCCTAACATGAAAAGTGAAATAGATGAATACTTGTCTAAATGCTTAGATTGTCAACAGGTAAAGGCTGAACGTTAGCATCCAGTTGGCGTGATACATCCTCTACCTATACCAGAATGGAAGTGGGAGATTATCTTGTTGGACTTCATCATAGGTTTGCCTAAGACTCAAAAGAAAAATGACTTGATTATGGCAGTGATTGATAAACTTAGAAAATCTACACATTTTATAGTTGTGAAATCTACTTAAAAAGAAATTAATATCGTTTAAATATTTATGAAATAAATATTTAGATTGCATGGAATTCCTAAGATGGTGATTTCAGATAGAGATGTCAAATTTACGTCAAAGTTTTGGAAGGAATTGTTGGCAAGATTGGATACTAACCTGAATTTCAACACAAGCTACCATCCACAAACAGATGAGAAAACCGAACGAATGGAGCAGATTGTGGAGGACATGTTATGAATGTACGTGAGAACGAAACCAACTAAGTGGTAGGAGTACCTACACTTAGTTGAATTTTCTTACAATAATGGCTATCAGATATCAGCTAAGATGAGTCCCTTCGAAGTATTATATGGAAGGAAATGCACAACTCTGATTAGCTGGGATAATCTAGTTGGCAGACTTATGATGGGACCGAAAATGCTCCAGGAAATGGAGAAAATGGTAAAAAGGGTACATCATAATTTAAAAGAGGCCCAAGATAGATAGAAAAGATACGCGGATTCAAAAAGGAGACACCTAGAATTTCAAATTGGAAACCATGTATATCTGAAAGTCAAAGAAAGGAGAATCTCTCTAAAGCTAAGGAATTGTTCCAAGTTGGCGCCCAGGTTTTTTGGTTGCTTCGAGTTTTATCTCCAATTGGACCCATGGCGTATCAACTTGCACTTCTTGCAAACTTAAAAGTTCATAATGTTTTTCATGTTTCCTTATTGAAAAAGTATATTCATGATCCTACTCACATCAATGATTGGAACGTGGTGCAGGTGGAACCAAAAGGTGAGTTCCAAGAGGAACTTCTATGCATTCTGGACAGGAATGAAACAATACTATGGAATAGAGTCATCACGCAGGTAAAAGTGCAATGGAAGCACTTTAGTCCTGAGGAGGCCACTTGGGAATTGGAGGAAGAATTGCAGAAATCTTATCCAACCCTATTACGAGAGAGGAATGAACACTAAGGAAAGTTTTGTACTTAAGGGGGAGAGGATGTAATATCCCCAAAAATATTAGAATATTAAGGCCTAAGTGTACTTGGGAATAACTTTCCATTTTTGGAAAATTCAGATTTGGAAATTATTTTCCATTTATGGAAAATCCAAATTTGGAATATAATTATTGTAATTAATTATTTATGACTGTTGGGTAAATATTTGACTTGCCCAACTAACTTCGTTGATTGTGACACATGTGAAAGACAAAATTTTTATAAATTAAATGTTGGAAGACAAATGGAACAACCGGGTTAAAAATAGCTGACAATGACTCCATGAGTGGGGAACAAATTTGAGTTACCTCAAGGCTGATTTTTACAAGTGGAAAATGTGGGATTTGACAACTAACATCCCCTAAAAATCAGGGATTTGTAAATATGCGAATTTCCCAAGGAGGGAAGGAAAGAGCTAGGCACAAGATGTATATAAAAACAACATATGGAGGAGGCAGTACGTTGCTTAGTATGTTGGAGAAAGGAAACTACTTGATGTTACGAACATTGTTAGTGTGAGGCAATGGAATTTATGATCTCTGGAAAGTGACTGTAGTGAAGGAGGATCATTTAAGTTTACCCTTAGGGATTCATGGTCGAGCTAGGGGGTGCACAGGGCAAGTAAACTTGGTTGTTCTGTTCTACAGTTAGGTGGAATGTGGCTGTTCCATTTGTGTCCCAACATCAGGTTTTCAGATATGTACCTTTACTTGCATTCATTATCGATATTCTACTTGATTATTAATTTTAGGAATGTGATGGTTTATGTGATGATGGTATATACATATATATATTCTCACTTGGCAGAAGCAACAAAACTACTGTATGTTTTTTTATCATGAAATAGGGTTATACATATATGTAAATGACTGTATGTACACATATAGGTATTCATACATAAAGAATTGATAGAACTGTTGTATGCTCATGTTAATCATTTATACATCTATGAACAACTATATATATATATATATATAAGTAGTTGTATATACATATATGTGTTCATGCATAAAGGAATGGCTATATTTCTATTGACCATTAAATAGACGTATATTGAATTACTATTTCAAATCTGTACAAGTACCATAAAGAGTAGATAGATGAATAACAATCCATTTATATGTTTACATATTCTTTATATTATCAATAACCACAGAAAATATTGATTCAGTAGTTCACATATGTATTGAAAAGAAGTTGTTACATTCAATGAACCTTGTTCAAAATGGTTTCCAAACAACCTATGTATTCAATTGAAATAATTACAAAACAACCTATGTGTCCATTTGATCATGGTTCAAATTATTACTGTGACCATAGGCCAAAGACTCCATTACCACTTGTAGACAGAATCTAGGAAGAACTGTATAAGTTTGTACGCCCAGATCATAAATCAAATACCTTTTCGGGTGAGAAGGATTTCTTTGATCCATTTCCCTCGATTGTATGAACTTGCAAAGGATAAATATGAGGGTTTAGTAAATTGTACTAGCAATTTTAAATGGGAATTAAATATAATGAATAAGACAAAACAATACTTAGCTTGGTTTTGACGAAGAACTAGATTGCCACCTCCGCTTGTGTGACAATATTCCCACGATCCAAAGGGGGAGAAGTGTACCCAAACTCAACTGATGGGTACTCTCACAAAATAAAATAGGGCCCCATCATTAATTTAATGTATCTTTGAATAGTTCGCTTGTATACACAAAGCATAATTTATGATTTATACAGTGATGAAGTAAATACACGGAGCACAATTACGAATCCCCACAAAGAGTAAACAATGCTTTTGTGTACACAGAGCTTAAGCTACGATTTACACAGTCTAGTATAAATTACATAGAGCGTAATTGTACATTTACTACAAAGGATTAAGACTGATAATTACATAGGCGCATTTACTAATCCCCGTAGGGTGTAAGTAACGCATTGCATGCACATATAATTGAATTACGAATTACGAACAGAGGGTCGGGGTTGATATATATACATATAAATATGCTATATAAAATACAAAGTCAAATTTACAAAAACAGAGGGTTAATTGTTGCAAATATGTATTCACTATAGGAAACACATAATGTAAATTTACGAACAGAGGGTTAAAATTTCCCGATACGTATTCACTGTAGGAAACAAAGAATGTAACCTTACGAACATAGAGTTATTTTTTCCCAATATATATTGTTTTATGGAGCCCAGAAGGTAACTCACAAACATAATATTCCCTATTTCCATTTACATCGAGTGCGAGTTACGAAATGCCCACATAAGAGTTATTTTGCTACATTTTTATGCAAAATGTATTTACGAATTTACATAGAGTGGTAATGAAATGCATAACACATCTATAAATTCCATAGAGGATTTATCCTATACTTATATATATATATATATATATATATATATATATATATATATTCACGCAGAGTTGAAATATGAGTTCCACAGTGGGGTAATATAAACACACAGAGAATAACTCTATAAGGAATTAAAAACTATGCATATATTCTTATGCAAAGTATCCATTACTAATGTCCACAAAGTGCTCATATAATTACCCAGAATATATTTATGAATTAGAGAGTGTTAACACATCTTAGACAGTGTGTAAATTACAGGATTTTCCCATAGAGAATAAATGATTATATATGTGTAAATGATAATGGTTAAAAATGTCACACCATTGGATACAAGGAATGTAGAGAGAACAATGAACATTTAACTAGTAAGGAAAACTTTGGTCCATGGTGGAACCTCGAAAGAAAATGCATAAAAAGGCATGGTGGTAATCCTCAAATAAATAAAGAAACAAGGAAGTTGTTCATAAAACCTATTTGTTCCTACATCTCACCAAACAAAGTTTTATTCATGAGTTACAGAGTACTGAAGAAATGAAGTTATTTCTTACCTTGCACAGAACAAGAACTAGAGATGAGTTGCCTCTTCCCATTGTGTTTACCAGAGCCAAGCTTTGATGTCACCAACCATGTAAAGAAAAGGAAAGGTTAGCATACAGACAAAATGGAATTTTCACATTTCAGCACGGAGACAATTGTTACAATGAGCAAAGGGCAAGAAATGGATGGTTGTTACTCGTGATTCGTTAGAGGAGTAATGTGGTAGGTATGCGCCAGTACCTCTTCCATGTGAAACCATGGAGATGACAAGTCTACACTGGACGTGGTTGTTGATGTGCCAAGTTCGGGAGGTAAAGTTCAGGTCTCTATTAATGGATTAGCCAGGGGTTAAATGCCTACGGGATCCAGACTCACATCCTCCATTAAATAAATTCAAACCAATTTATTGTTGAGTCGTGTTTCCAGTTAGTTAGGGTTACAAAATGTATGTGTGTAATGGTATATTCTTGCCACTCTAACCTAATGGAATACTTTGTATGGTTCCCAACACGTTAAGCCTTATGATTAACGACATGTATCATTGGGGAATGTTGCTATCTTTATGTTAATCTTGTAGAAATCTGTGTGATAAACGATAACTATGTCGTTCGGCTAAAATATTATGTCGCGATAATATCCTGTATACTAAACATTATGCAATGCTATGGATAGGGTTAGTGTCATATATTAAAATAATATATTTATGTTATGGATAGTGTTGTATATAGTATCCATGAAATAAGTAATATGGTAAACAATATATGCATAAGTATTTTGATATGGACAGAGTTAAGGTTATGGTATCCATAGGCTAGTTTATGTGATAAACTATTTATATATACCTATTGACATGGATAGTGTCAATACTATGGAATACATATGATAGTTTACATAGCAAACAATACATGAATGTATGTCATTGTGGATAAGCGCTAATTGTTATGGGTAAACTATATGATAGTCAATAGTCTTTAGGTTATTACGCATTGTGACTTTTTGTATAGCATAAGTTAACACATAAAAGGTAGATATACTAAGGGATATGATATCCATGGTTGCAATTGTACTAATTACAAAATAAGTATAAGATTTCAAATCCAGAAGCAACGATAAATATACTCTGCTTAGAATAAAGGAAATAAAAATGTGTTTTGATCAAATGTTGAAGAGTCAAGAAGTTTTAATGTCCCCTAACAATTTATTTTTTTTTTATTTGAGAAATTTTGGGTACATAAAAATTTCCTCTTATTTATACTTTCATGTAGCTTCCTCAAGGGTTTACCTTTTAACCATCTTAACCCACTTTTCTTATTTTAGGGTTAACCCACTTCTAACCACTTGTCCACTTAGTAATTTATCCATTAAATTTATTACTTAAAAAAAATATTTTGTATTCACTTTGAATTATAGTACACTCATCACTTCACTTTAGTATTTACCTTCTAAAATCTCTTAAACCACTTTGACTACTTTGATCTTTTGGAGCTTCTAGATGACTCATGACGAGTCATGAGGGCTCTCCAACTTCACATGGCCATAACTCTCTAACCATGAGGAGTTATGTGATGTTCCACATAGCACTGGAAATGGCATGATGTGTACTATCCATCTAGAATATTCTTACCTGCAAATATCTCAAAACTCATACCATTGTCCATCAAACAAACTTGTTTCCATTACCAAAACCTTTCTCCAACTTCAAATGGCGATAACTTTCTAACTGTGACGAAATATGTGATGTTCCACATACCACCGGAAATTACATGACATGTACTATCCATATGGAATAGTATTACATGCAAATATATCAAAAATCATACTAGTATCCATGTAACATCTCGCTCTTATGTGAATTGAGCAAACTTATTCTTTGAGGACACTTTCTTGCAAGTGATCTAGATTATTATACTATTGGGCATTGATTATGACTATGAGGCGTTATGGGTTGACGACATGTTATTTTGTTGTATTGACCTAGATAGGTGCTATTGACTCAATTTTCCTGAGGGTGCAAGATTTTGGACCTTAAGGATGCAGAGGCATTGATGAAACCCCTTGCACTCTGTATCGAGTCAGGGGGTGAACTATTGGGGGTTTGATTGTTGTATATATGAAATTTGTGCATTTGATTAGATGATGTGAACATGGATACTATATATAACATGATTTGTTGATGATGCAGCCTGATGATAACTTTTCGACCAGACTCACATGTGGAGTAAAGGGTTCACACACGATAACCAAAGACATTGAGGGAGAGGTGTGGACAACAACCCTGCCACAACCTACTATCACTCCCGCCATGGATCAAACTGTAGGTTAACCATTACCTAGTTTGACAAGACCGACGATGCCATGAGGGCCGACTGCGAAAGTCACTCATGATGATTTTAAGGGGTGCGCAATAAGGCAGGGGCCTTATTCCTTAGAGGCCCTTAGTCTCCCACAAGATCACCTAGTAGAGTATCGACTCCAGGGGTTTGTGATGTCTACCAAGTTAGTCAAGAGGCAAGTGGCACCCTAGGAGCACGGAGTGCATCCTGAAGGGCACGTCATGCAATAAAAATAGAAACATGTGAGTGGCACCCTTGGAGAACGTAGTGCATCCTGAAGGGCACGTCGCGCAAGGGAAACAAATTGAAGCAAGTGGCACCCTTGGAGCACCTAGTGCGTCCTAAAGGGCACGTCGCGTTGTTAACTAATAAATGGATAAACCTAGATGACCTTAGGACGAATAACACGATAATAAAGATTTAAAACGTTTCCCCTAATAAAATTTTGCCCAACCTAGGAAAATAAATTCTAGGTCTAAGTGATACTTGTGATACAAATTTTTATCTATTTATATAAAAATGAAAATAAAAATAAATAAATAATAATGATAATCATCATTAATCATGTGTTGAGAAGGAGGTAAGTAATTATTTTAATTTATAAAAAATATTTGGGGGAATAAAATTTAAAAAAGGGAAATAATTGTTTTGTCACTTACGCTAATTAAAGTTTACTAATTAAAAAGGAAAAAGGGAAAAATTTAATTTCTACACCTGTAAAATTGAGTTTTAAATAAAAAGGGAAAGAGGGGAATCTAAAAGAATTAGGAAACTAGGAAAAACAGCGAAACATAAAAAGAAAGGCGAAAGAAAAGGAAAAAGAAGAAAGTCTAACTTAGTAAGGTATCTAGCATTTAAAAAATTTCTAAATTAAACTCAACTAGTAAATTAGTAAGGGGGAAAGTCAATAAAACTTGTAAGGGAATATGGGGCCACCTAGGAGCGATTCTAGGAGTGATTTTAGGTGGGTGAGGGAAATAGGGATAATTAATTAATTAAGGAAATTAATTTTTTGTGCAATGAAGGGGATGGGTGACACTTGTATGGGGAGGATTATTATGAATTAACTTATTGAATAATGAATTAAATGGGAGTTTGGGAAAATAAATGACTTAGAAATCTATATAAAGGAGGGAGGAGGAGGAGGATGGATCTCTTCTGTCATGTGTAACATTACGATGTAGAATTTTAGACTTGAGTGACATAGCTTGTGGGAGTTGGGATACCCAACTCAGTGAGGAGTGGTAGCTTGGCCTTGCAAGGCGAGCTGGGAGCTAGATGATTCTCTAGTTAGTGTGTGTGGTCCCTTTGCGGCTTAGATGGCTAAGGGGGAAGAAGAGTACCCCTAGCGTTGGTTGGGAGGTACTGATGAAGTCTCATCGGTCGACAAGCAGGAGCTGCACGGAGCACATGGGATAACAACTCAGAGCAGGATACTTGAGCTATGACACGCTTCCTTTATTTCTCCATGATAGATTATTAGTATACTTTATGCTTTTAGTTTTTTATTTAATGGGTGAAGAAAATAATTGACCTAACATTTTATTGATAACCTAATCTCCCCCATATCCTTAATCTCGATATTGATTGATCCCCTTGGCTTTAGATCCCTGATTGTAGTGACTGTCCTATGGTTTTATTGATTTGTGATGATTGCAACTTTTATTTTTCTTTCTTCGCCTTTGTCCCTAGCTTATTAATCCACGCCTGAGCAGTCGACCAGGATCCGGATCTACGGTTGTCACTTCGGTGTTAATAGACCTATGGATCCAAATTCCCTAATTTTCCGTGTGTGGATGATGAGCAAAGGATGTTTCTGCCCAGCCGTCTAACCCTATTGATTGTTCATGGTTGAGTAACTGTCTTGCACAGTGGTGGTTTTTCTTCCCGTAAAAAACCTCTTCAGACCCTTGCATTGATCCTTGCGTTTAATACCCTCCCTGGTAATCATTCAAGGCTGAGTTATAATGCTTCTCCTGACGATTATTGTGCGTTTTTCCTTACTTATGGTCTGCCTTGCTCCATGACTTAACTCTGCATTTTTTTTTAAAGGTTGCTGAAAAATTTACCTCTGCGTTTTTATATAATGTTGGATGAATTTATTCTGTGTTTTTACATACTGCTGGAAACTCAAATATGCATTGTGATCCCTCCCCGCAAACTTAACTCTATGTTTATTGACGATGAATTTAGTCTGTTGTGTTATGGGCATTATTCTCTGCAACTCAATACACTCATCCACGAATTTTGTTAACTCTGTGTTTTTATTAGTTTCATGGATATTTCACTTTGCGTTTTTAACACATTCTCATGATGAATTTACTCTGCTGTGTTATGGGCATTATTCTCTACGACTCGATACACTCATCCATGAATTTTTTTAACTCTAGGTTTTTATTAGTTTCATGGATATTCACTCTGTGTTTTTAACACATTTTCATGACTAATTTACTCTGTTGTGTTATTACTTAGTGATATTTGGACAACGCAATTGTACTCGTCAATTTTGTATTTACCCCGTAACTTCGTGACGTTCACCCAGCTAAATCCATGCTCCCTTACCCATTGATGTTTTACACCTCAATTTCATGGGCGAATACCCAGCCTCCACCCTTTGACGTCCATGGCTTAAAACCACAATCCTTTGGCAGTGAATTCACTAGTTAGAAAACACTTTTTTTTCTCCTCTTAAATCCATGCAAGGCAACAATTATGTTTCCTCTAAAACAACGATTCTTTCCCCTTTATACGACGTTCCATAGTTCTACTTAGCGAACTATAATGAGATTACTTTTTATTTAGAGTTAATTCACACACCACTAAGTTAGTTATACCTCACGTCTTCCTTTCAGGTGAATTAAATTGCTTTAATACGTGACCTGGCATGTCTTTTACAACGAAAATTTAGGGGAGATATCCTTGTCTACATTTTACACATTCATTGACTGCTAGTTGATGTAGCCACTGAGATTTAGCTAAGATTCTGTCTCGTTTTCTTAGCCTTAATTTCCACTATTATTATGCAAGTTGCCTAGCATCTTGCTAGATAGCAATTTAAATTTTGACATCAATTATTATACTCAACATTCTTTCCTACCTTGTTGACAGCCACAACATTTAGTGTGACAACATTTTTAATTACTTATGATAGAGATTTGTTGTCTGCCAATGTTTTTATGTAATAATGGGTAATGTTTTATCCAACCTTTGTGATATAAATTCGGTGATGTGATATTTAGCCATGGATGAATGCCTTTGATAAGTCCATTTCCTTATGCCTTTGGCGTAGCCAGAATTGTCCTTGGGTGACAATATAGAAATAAAATACATTTTATTTAAAAATAATTTCAGTCATTTTTTTTTACTTGGAAAGGTTGCCAATAGTTTATTAACAACAATTAGTTAAATAGAACAACCTTTAATATGCTTAGAAAACTTTTAAATGAATAGACAACCCTTAGATGAACTTAAACTAGACTTGTCATTTTAGATTGCAATTGTTGTTATAGTTTTAGTGTTAATTGATTAGACTTGCTAGATTGAATTTTATTTAATGTTAAATTAGAATTGCAAATTATTAACTAGTAGTAGATCAGACTTGCTAAAATTTAGATATGTGATTAATGTTAATTTATATTTAGTTATGGTCTAAATTTGTAATGTAGACTCACTAAATTAGAATTCTATATCATGTTAAGTTAGGTTTTTAAAACACTGACTTTTGTAATTTAGACTGGATAAATTAGATATATAATTAACGCTAAATTAGATTGTAAATATCGACCAATTTAGGCTTGATAAATGGTCGGGTTGTGGAAAAAGTCGTATATTGGCTTGTGCTTTTCCTTGTTGTCATCTTCTTGCATCTCGTCGACCTGTTGTTGGAGTATGGGCATGGTTTTCTTGTCGGTATTCAGATCCTAGCGCATCAGATTTATCTAGATTCCTCGGTCTAGATAGGATGTGTCGTGCCAAGGTTATTGATGTGTCTATCGCATGGGGATGGCATGATTCTTGATGAGGGGATCATGGTGCACCGTATTGAATAGTGGAGAACAAGAACTTGGCCAGAGTCGGTGCGTTCTACGTGAGTGTTGTCGAGCATTGTATGTTGCTTTTGGTGCATGGGTAGAATGCCTTCATGCGTTTAGTTCGAGTGCCTTGAGGTTCTAGTCTTGTTCGTCAAGGCCGTTGTGTCGGGAGGGGGAAGTTGTCCCTTAGCTTGTAGGCATGTCTTGTTAGCATCCGGTGGGTAGTCGTTCCTCCTTGTTGTCCTACGCATGTTTCTCCCAGTTGCCCCTATGCCAGTGAGTGGAGTCATAGTTGCTTGTTGCCTGGACTGTGTGCTTGCACTCGTCGTCAGTGGTGTGGTTAAACTGTTGTCATTGTCGCCTTCCTTCCTAAAAAAAAAAAAAATTGCACTACTACTTCGCTTGTGATCATAATGATGGGGACATTATGCATGGCATCAGAGCGAGTTCAACCCGTGACTTGGGATCACTATGAATTTCGTTGATATGATTTTTGATTATAATGTTTCTAATTAAGTTGACTAATATTCATGCAGGTAAACATGGTTAGAGGATGCTACGGAGGAAGATGACGAGGTGCTAGGGGAGGAGGCACAACGCCTCTAGGAGGATCCATGCCTGAGGGTCCAACCCCCAGGGAGAAGAACAAGTTGTCAAGCAGGAGCAGATAGCGGTGGGTGATGTGGTTTGAATGATGAGATCTTTTCACCACATATCTGAGGAACTGATCAACCATTTGGATAGAGATGAGGCCAGATGGACAACACCCCTTGAGGGTCTACCAGATGCTCCGGTTGGTATTGGTAGCATTCACTGTGAACTCGAGAAGATCAAATTTCCTGAGTTCTTTGGTGCCCTGGACCACACAACCACCGAGGCATGGTTGGAGAATATGGTGATGTCCTTTGCACTTTGCGACTAGACCTCCAACATGAAGGTCCGCATGGCGGTCTTTAAACTGAAGGGGAGCACTCTTCTTTGGTGGAAGACGCTCCTGCTACAGCTGAACATGGCCATCGAAGATGTGTCATGGGAACTGTTCGAGGAAGAGTTCTGAGAGAGGTACTTTTCAGAGGAATTAATTGGGTGTCAGCTCAATGAATTCAACACCTTACGATAAGGCGGTCGTACGGTGCTCGAGTACGAGGCCCGTTTTATGGAGTTGCTTTGGTATGCATTGCATCTTAATACTAAGAAACTTAAGGTCAACAAGTTTGTATTCGTCCTTAATGACAGTCTACGTAAAAAGGTTAGGATTTTGATGCCTCAAAAGTTGCATGATGTCATCTAGAAGGCCCTCATAGCAGAGGAGGAGCTTATCAATGGGGGTCAAAGAAGGACTCCAGCGAGACCAGTAGGGCCGATGTCATCTGGTGCGCAACAACATCAGACACCAACCATACATATGATGGGATATCGTGGCTTCCAGAGGGGATCCACTTTCACTACACCTCAGAAATTGATGCCCCAACAAAAGAAACTTTATTGGGGACCACAACATCAACAACAACGTCGACCGCAACAACAACAGTTTAGGCCTGTTCAGTAGAATAGACCAGGATTCTAGGATGGTGGGACATCATCTTTTACTTCAAGTACGAGGAGTACTGGACCGAAGAAGGGGTGTTGGACATGTGGGGAGCCACACTACTAACGTGATTGCCCAATGGAGAGGACTAGAGCATCTTGACTAGCCGGACCCACTACCGTGGGAGATTTGGGCAAGGCCCATTGGATTCATGAAATGGTGAATAACCAATAAGCAGAGCACTAGTCGACTGTGCTGGAGACGTCAGGTACCACCGTTGACCAGACCCTTAGTATTTTGATGGATCCTGGTCCTACTAAGAGTTTCATTTCTGGTGTAGCACTAAAAAGGATTAAGGTTAAGGCAGTCGAACATGACGAGTTTATCTTCGTAGAGATGGATTTGGGAGCCAAACAAAAGGTTGAAGGAAAGATTACGGGATGTACCCTTAACCTAGGAGAGTTTTTCACCACGACCAACCTGTACATAACGATCTTAGGATCTTGTGACGTCATGATTTGTATGGACTGGTTGGAATTGCATGAGGCGATAATAAACTGTAAGAAGAAACAATTGAGCTTGGTTGATGATGAGGGAAAAATATGCATGATTGTAGGATGGAACCAAGGAGTTTTCCTGAGGTTCATCTCTTCCTTGAAGCTATGGAAGAGCATGTGCAAGGGATGTAAACTTTATGCGATCCTTGCGTTAAACAAGAAGGGAGTCACAAAAGGTTTAGAAGACCTTCTGGTGGTGAGAGATTTTGTAGAAGTCTTTCCAGAGGATTTGCCTAGAATGTTGTCGAAGAGGGAATTGGAGTTTACCATAGACTTGAAATCGGGGACTGAACCAATGGCAAGAACGCCTTATAGGATGTCGACCTCGGAGTTACAAGAGTTGAGAATGCAAATGAGGGAGTTGTTGGACCTGGGACTGATACGTCCAAGTGTTTCCCTGTGGGGTGTGCCTATTATATTCATATGAAATAAGGATGGGTCATGGAGGCTCTGTATTTACTACCGTCAATTGAACAAGGCAATGATCAAGAATCAATATCCATTACCGATAATTGATGATCTGTTCAATCATATGAAGAGTGTGACAGTGTTCTCAAAGATTGATTTGTGATCAAGATATCACCATTTATGGATTAAGGAGGATGACGCCCCTAAGACCACCTTTAAGAAGATTTTTGGGCATTACGAGTTTACTTTTTTACTGTTTGGACTGACAAACGCCCCCGGTGTATTTATGAGTTTGACGAACAGGGTGTTCCGCGATTAATTGGAAAAGTTCATCTGAGTATTCATTGAATATATTTTGATTTACTCTCAGACGGCTGAGGAGCATGACGAGCACTTTCGCTTGGTACTACAGTGTCAACGGGAGCACAAATTATATGGGAAGTTGTCCAAATGCTCATTTTTTTCAATAGAGGATCCACTACTTAGGGAATGTCATCTCTAGGGAAGGTATTGTTGTGGATCCATCAAAGGTTGAGGCTATTATAGAATGGTGTGACATCCCCCAAAAATAAATATTTTTTTTATTTTTGTGTGCTGGAAATTTATTTCCGTTTTTGGCAAATTCGAATTTGGAAAATTTTTTCCATTTATGGCAATTCTGAATTTCAAATTTAATAATTGTATTTAATTATTGTGACTGTTGAGCAGAGATCTGTTTGGACTCAACTAACTATTTTACTATGACACTTGTATCACAACATAATATTTATATTAACTGCAGGAGGACAAATGGAACAACAAGGTTAAAAATCAGATGATCGTGACTCCATGAGGGGGGAACATGTTGGAACTGCCTCTAGGATGATTATGAGAAGTGGAAAATCAGAGATTTGGCCACTGGAAGCTCTTGAAAATCAGGGATTAAGAGAGATACGAAAATCCCCAAAGGAGGGAAAAAGACCCAGGCAAAAGATTGATAAATAGCATATGCGAGGAGGTAGGACGCTGCTAAGTATGATGGAAAACAATTCCTGAGCTCTCTTGCTGTTATGAACACTGCGGATTAAGTGTGAGGTAAGAGGAGCCTATGGAAACAAAATTTGCCTTACTGTTATGAGAACTTTTGAGTAGGTGTGAGGCAAGATGATAACTGTTGGAATTGAAGGACATTGCTGAGGAGGAGTTTCCATGTTTGCCCTCATGGATTCATGGTCAGGCTAGGGGGTGAATCGAGCAAGTAGATTTGGCTGCCCTGTTCTACAGTTGGGAGGAATGTGGTTGTTCCTTTTGTCTTCCCACGGATTGGATTTAGATATGTTGATCTACCCCTCTCTATTATGAATGACTATGTTTTATTTCGATGTCTTATTAAATCCGAACTGGAATGAGGTCCACTCTCTGTCTGAATGATTTTTCTGATGCATTGTATTGATTAAATTGGAACTGTAACATTTTCCATTTTTGGTTTGTTATGGGGAATATATGTGAAGAACATCTTTAATTATATTTCTATGGAAAAGGGATATTTATGAAAATGAGGCAGATCCTCTCTGTAGATACATCCCCAGGAAACCAAACTCAGATCCCTTGGAACATCTTTTATAATGACCAATTTCTGATGGAATGATATTCTTAATCATGTATTTATATAGATGCACAAATCCAGTACTTTTGATGTTTAATGCATTGATTAAAAGAGGCTCTAAGTGAATATTATAAGAATTTACCTTATACAGAAAATTTTATCCTTTGTACCCTTCTGTGCGTGGAAAATTCCTAAGACCTTAGGCTTTCAGAATTTTGTGAGGAAAACTCAGTCCAAATTTCTTTTCTCCTTTCGAAGGTTCATGTATATTGATGTATGGATTTTGAACCCACAAAATTCTGAATCCCGAAACCCCGAAGCTCCCCCTTTTCACAGTTCAGAAGGTTGTTACATAAGAGGTTTGGGGCATTTGAACTCACAAAGTTTTGAACCTCGAAACCCCGAAATGCGGGACCCACCTTATCCTTTTCACATCCTTTTGGAAGTTTGTTTGTTCGATGTTTAGCGTTTGAAACCCTGAAGCTTTCACTTTTCAGAATTTGGGAGTTGTAGTGTGTTGTTGTTTGGTAGTTGCAAACCCTGAAACCCCGAATCCCGAAATCCTGAAGTGTTAATTCCTCATCCTTTCACTTTTCAGAACTTGGGAATGGTTGTGTTATGTTGTTTGACATTTGAAACCTCGAAAACCTGAATCCCGAAATCCCAAAGTGTTAATTCCTCATCCTTTCACTTTTCGGAATTCGGGAATGGTTGTGTTATGTTGTTTGACTTTTGAAACCCCGAAAACCCAAATCCTGAAATCCCAAAGTGTTAATTCCACACCCTTTCACCTTTCGGAATTTGGAAATTATTTTGTTATGTTGTTCGACATTTGAAACCCCGAAAACCTGAATCCCAAAATCCCGAATTGTTGGTTCCACGTTTTGTTTTCTTTTCGCAATTTCGGGAATTATTGTGGTTGATGTTTTGGCTTTTGAAGTCGTGAGATTTCGAACCCCGAAGTCCCAAAATGTTAGTTCCACGTTCCTTTCCTTTTGAAATTTCAGGAATTGTTATATGTTGATGTTTGGGCACCGAAACTCACGAAGTTTCGAACCCCAAAATCCTGAAATGTGGGTCTCACCTTTTCCTTTTTCGCATTTCAAAAATTTGTTGATGTTTTTGTTTGGACACTTGCACTCGTGAAATTCCAAACTCCAAATTCCCGAAGTACTGATCACCTTTCACAAATTCGGGAGTTGTGTATGTTTATTATTGAATTGGATATCCATGAGATCCCGAACCTCGAAACCCCGAAGTGCTCGGCATATCCTCACAAATCCGGGAATTATTGTGTATTGATGTCTGGCTCTTGTACTTGTGAAACCCCGAATCCCAAAACCCCGAAATGCTGGCCATAGTCATTCTGTATTTCGTATTTTCGGCAAACAACAAGGACCTTTGTTTTGTTCGGTACTCATGATCACCAAAACCCTATTGACCTCTGTTTCCTTCACAAGGCTGTAGGAACTTAGAAGAAAACTTATTGTTAAGGGAACAACTCCATTAATGTAATGAATAGACTGGTAAAAGAACGTTGGAGAATCTTCATCCGAGATAGAGGTATGGGAGTAATAGACTGTGTTACAAGTCGACTGTATTGCAGACATAGGGAAACTTTTTTTTTTTATGTAGGGTTCTTGGTCATAAAGACCCCAAAGTTGCTTGTATTGTTAATACCATGGTAGAGTTATAGATACTAGCAGATAAGAGAGTAATTATAAATTTTAGGATCTTAATTAAACATTGAAGTGATGAGTAGATACTCATTATATCATTGATTAGAAAACTTAAGTTGAATGGTAAGGACAGATGATGACAGTAAGGACTCTAACAAACCCTCAGACTCAAGACTTCTAACATAAAGCTTACTTGCTTGAGATCTCGAAACTTTTAAAGGATAAATGTACAAATAATATTTTCTTTTTTTATGATGATTTTTTAGGTACATTACAAATGGCATGCACTGAAGAATGTCCCGGAAGTGCATAGATTCATGGGTTTAGCAGGATACCATCGACGGTTTGTTGAGGGGTTTTTGAAGATAGAAAATCCAATAACGAAATTCCAGAAGAAGAAAAAGAAATTTTTTTGGACCGAGAAATGCGCGGAAGCATTTGGGAGGCTCAAAGATATGTTGACAGCAACACTGATACCAAAGTTCCCTGACATGGATGCGGACTTCTTGAGTGATCACTTACATCTCAAGGAAACTAAGAAGGCATGAGGAGAACTATGTGACACACGATTTGGAGTTGTTAGCCATTGTATATGCCTTGAAGTTTTGGAGACACTACCTTGTTGGAAAAAAATTTGAACTAAAGACGAACCACTGTGGATTACAACACATCTTTACACAAAGCGACCTGAATGTGCGACAATGAAGTTGGTCAGAATTTCTTAGCGAGTCCGATTTCGAGATTTCTTACATAAAAGGAACAACGAACTAAGTGGTAGATGCATTGAGTCAGAGACCACACATCTTTTCTATGTTGCCTCTTCAGACGAATCTATGTGAAAAGATTCTAGCTTTACATCGTGAGGATGACTAGTAGAAGGAGGTTAAGGATTTTATCGGATAAAACACAATGATGGTACCAAGATTTGAAGGATTTACATTTGAAGACGATGGATTTTTGACTTTTAAAAATCATATTTACATACTACCGAACGACGATTTGAGGAGCTTGACCCTAAACGAGGCTCATAGAGCGTTATACACGGCTCACCCGGGAGTCATGAAGATGAGGGAAGACGTTAAACCCTTATTATTCTAGAAAGAAATGAAGGAAGACATAGTCAACAATGTGGCCAGATGTCTAGATGTCAGTAGGTAAAGGCTGAACATAGACATTTGGCAAGATTACTACAGCCACATGCTATTGCATAATCAAAATTGGAGGTTATTTCGATGGATTTTATTGTTGGATTGCCATTGATGACAAGGAGACATGACTCGATTTTCGTAGTAGTCGACACTCTGACGAAGAGTGCTCATTTTATTCCTATGCATGTGATGTATCATGCACTTGATATAGCTAGAGTTTTCATCAACGTTATTGTGAGGCTGCATGGCATGCCTAAGAGGATTATATCTGATCAAGGATTGGTGTTTAGTCAACGGTTTTGGACTAGTTTCCAAGAGGCCTTCGGAACCCAACTTAACTTCAGTACTGCGTATCACCCAGAGACTGATGGGTAGACTGAATGAACAAACCAAACCTTGGAGGACATGTTGCGCATGTAGGTTATGGACCAACAAAAGCGTTGGGAAGAATTATTTCCACTGGTGGAATTCGCTTATAACAAAAGTTACCAAATCACCATTAAGATGGCACCTTTCGAGTTTCTTTATGGGCAATCGTGTCAGATGCCTTTGAGTTGGGATCAGCTTGAGGATAGGGTCTTGGTGGGACAAGAAGTGATCCAAGAAATGGAAGAGAAAATGCAAACAATAAGACAAAGGATTAAAGAAGTGTAGGATCGACAGAAGAGTTATGTCGATGCGCACTGTGTCGACTGTAGTTATGAGGTTGGCGATAGAGTCTTCTTGTTGGTTAAACCGCATAAGAGATTTATCAAGTTTGGAAAGGGAGATAAACTCTCTCCTAGGTTCGTGGAACCTTTCAATATTGTGGAGAGGAAGGGGATTGTGGCCTATCAACTATCCTTTCCTGATTCCTTGAGGCATATGCACCAATTTTTTCACGTATCTATTTTGACACATTATATTAGTGATCCTACACACGTTATTGACATGAATTCCTTGTAGGTATCAGATGAGGGGGCCCTCACGATTGAGCTGATATGCATACTGGATCATCGTGTTCAAAAACTATGGCATCGAACAATACATCAGGTCAAGGTCTAGTGGGACAACTATAGTTTGCACTCGGCGACCTCGGAGGACGCATATGATATGCGTTAGCAGTTTCCATTTTTTTTTAATAAATAGACCAAGAGGAGTTGTATGTAACATCCCTCTCTTGCGCGCACTGAGAAAACTTATTCTTTGAGGACACTTTCTTGTAAGTGATTCAGATTATTATAATATTGGGCTTTGATTATGACTATGAGGCGTTATGGGTTGACGACATGTTATTTTGTTGTATTGACCTAGACATGTGCTATTGAATCAATTTTCCTAAGTGTGTAGGATTTGGGACCTCGAGAATGCAGAGGAATCGATGGAACCCCTTGGACTCCAGATTGAGTTAGGGAGTGAACTACTGGGGGTTTGATTGTTGTATATATGACATTTTTACATTTGATTAGATGATGTGATTATGGATAATATATCTGACCTGATTCATTGATAATGCAGGCTGACGATATCTTGCCAACAAGACTCACATGTGGAGTAAAGGGGTCATGCATGATAACCAAAGACATTGAGGGAGAGGTGTGGTCAACAGCCTTGCCACAACCTACTAGCACTCCCTCTCTGGCTCAAACTGTAGGTTAACGATTACCTAGTTTAAGAAGACCCATGATGTTGTCAGGGCCGACTATGACAGTCGCTCATGATGATTCTAAGGGGAATGCAATAAGGCAGGGGCCTTATTCCTCAGAGGCCCTTAGTCTCCGACAAGATCACCTGGCGGAGTATTGAATACAGGGGTTTTTGATGTCTACCAAGTCATTCAAGAGGTGAGTGGCACCCTTGGAGCACGTAGTGCATCCTAAAGGGCACATCGCACAAGTGAAATAGATTGAGTTGAGTGGCACCCTTGGAGAACCTAGTGTGTCTTGAAGGGCACGTCTCGTTGTTAATTAATAAATGGATAAACCTGGATGGCCTTAGGACGAATAACATGATAATAAAGATTTAAAACATTTCCCCTAATAAAATTTCGCCCAGCCTAGGAAAATAAATTCTAGGTCTAAGTGATACTTGTGATACAAATTTTTATCTATTTATATAAAAATAAAAATAAAAATAAATAAATAATAATTGTAGTCATCATTAATAATGTGTCGAGAAGGAGGTAAGTAATTCTTTTAATTTATAAAAAATCTTTTGGGGAATAAAATAAAAGAAAGGGAAATAATTGTTTTGTCACTTACGCTAATTAAAATTTACTAATTAAAAAGGAAAAAGGGAAAAAGTTAATTTCTACACCTCCCAAATTGAGTTTTAAATAAAAAGGGAAACAGGGAAATCTAAAATAATTAGGAAACTAGGAAAAAGTGGGAAACATAAAAATAAAGGGGAAACACAAGGAAAAAGCAGAAAGTCTAACTTAGTATCTAGCATTTAAGAACTTTCCAAATTAAACTCAACTAGTAAATTAGTAAGGGGGAAAGTCATTAAAACTTGTAAGGGAATATGGGGGCACCTAGGAGCGATTTTGGGAGTGATTTTAGGTGGGTGAGGGAAATAGGGGTAACTAATTAATTAAGGAAATTAATTTTTGGTGCAATGTAGGGGATGGGTGACATTTGTACAGGGAGGATTACTATGCATTAACTTATTGAATAATGAATTAAATGGTATTTTGGGAAAGTAAATGACTTAGAAAATATTAATAAAGGAGGGAGGAGGAGGAGGATGGATCTCTTCTGTCATGCGTAATGCTACACTGCAGAAATTTAGACTTGACTGACTTAGCTTGTGGGAGTTGGGATACCCAGCTCAGTGAGGAGTGGTAGCACAACCTGGTGAGGCAAGTTGGGAGCTAGGTGATTCTCTGGTTAGTGTGCATGGACCCTTTGCGGCTTGGGGGGCTAAGGGTGAAGAAGAGTACCCCTAACGTTGGCTGGGAGGTATTGGTGAATTCTCATCGGTCGACAAGCAGGAGCTGCATGGAGCATGCGGGACAACAACTCATAGTGAGCTACTTGGGCTATGGTATGCTTCCTTTAGTTCTACATGGTAGATTATTAGTATACTTTACACTTTTAGTTCTGTATTTAATGGGTGCAAGAAATGATTGACCTAGCATTTTATTGATAAGCTAATCTCCCCCATAGCCTTAAGCTTGTTGTAGATTGATCCCCTTGAATTTCGATCCCTGATCGTAGTGACTATCCTATGGTTTTATTGATTTGTGATGATTTCGGTTTTTATTTTTCTTTCTTCTCCTTCATCCCTAAATCATCATTCCACGCCTAAGCAATTGTCCTGGAGCCGAATCTACGGTCGTCACTTCAGTGTTAATAGACCTATGGTCCAAACTCCCTTCTTTTCTGTGTTTGGATGATGAGCGAAGGATGTTTATGCCCAACTATCTAACCCTGTTGATTGTTCATGGTTGAGTAATTGTCTTGCACTCTGGTGGTTTTTCTTCTCGAAGTGAACTGCTTATGATCCTTTCGTTGATCCCTGCATCTAATACCCTCCCTAGTAATCATTCAAGGTTGAGTTCTAATGCTTCTCCTGGCAATTATTGTGTGTTTTTCCTTATTTCTGCTCTGCCTTGCTCTACTACTTAACTCTGCATTTTTTTTTAAAGGTTGCTGAAAAAATTAGATCTTCGTTTTTATATAATGATGGATTAATTTATTCTGTGTTTTTACATATTGCTGGAAATTCAAATTTGTGTAGTGATCCGTGTCTGCAAACTTAACTTTATGGTTGTTGACGATGAATTTACTCTGCTGTGTTATGGGAATTATTCTCTGCAACTCAATACACTCATCCACAAATTTTGTTAACTCTGCATTTTTATTACTTTCATGGATATTTCACTCTGTGTTTTTAACACATTTTCACGACGAATTTACTCAGTTGTGTTATGGGCATTATTCTCTGTGACTCAATACACTCATCCACAGATTTTTTTAAATCTGTGTTTTTATTATTTTCATGGATATTCACTCAATGTTTTTAACACATTTTCATGATGAATTTACTCTGCTTTGTTATTACTTAGTGATCTTTGGATAGCGAAATTATACCTGTCATTTTTGTATTTACCCCATAACTTTGTGACGTTCACCCAACAAAATCCATTCTCCCTTACCCAATGATGTTTTACACCTCAATTTCATGGGTGAATACCCAACCTCCACCCTTTGACTTCCATGGCTTAAAACCATAATCCCCTAGGAGCAAATTCATTGGTTAGAAGATGTTTTTTTTTCTCCTCTTAAATCCATGCAGGGCAGCGATTTCGTTTCCTCTAAAACAATGATTATTTCCCCTTTATACGATGTTCCATCATTCTATTCAATGAACTATAATGATATTACTTTTTACTATGAGTTAATTCACACACCACTCAGTTAGTTATACCTCACGTATTCCTTTCAGGCGAATTAAATTGCTTTAATCCACGACCTGGCATATCTTTTACAACAAAATTTTAGGGGAGATATCCTTGTCTACATTTTACACATTCATTGACTACTAGTTGATGTAGCCACTGAGCTTTAGCTGAGCTTTTATCCCGTTTTCTTAGCCTTAATTTCCACTATTATTAAGCCTATTACCTAGCGGCTTGCTAGATAGAAATTTAGATTTTGACAACAATGATTGTACTCAACATTCTTTCCTACCTTGTTGATAGCCACAACATTTAGCGTGACAACATTTTTAATTACTTATGACAAAGATTTGTTGTCTGACAACGTTTTTGTGTAATAATGGGTATTGTTTTATCCAGCCCTTGTGATACAGATTCGACGATGTAATATTTAGCTATGGACAAATTCCTGTGATAAGTCCACTACCTTATGCCTTTGGCATAGCCAGAATTGTCCTTGGGTGACAATATAGAAATAAAATACATTTTATTTAAACATAATTTGAGTCAATTTTTTTTTCTTGGAAAGGTTGGCGATAGTTGATTAACAACAATTAGTTAAATAGGACAACCTTTAATATTCTTAGACATATTTTAAATGAATAGACAACCCTTAAATGAACTTAAACTATACTTTTCATTTTAGATTGCAATTGTTGTTATAGTTTTAGTGTTGATTGATTAGACCTGCTAGATTGATTTTTATTTAATGTTAAATTAGAATTGCAAATTATTAACTAGTAGTAGATCAGACTTGCTAAAATTTAGATATGTGATTAATGTTAATTTATATTTAGTTATGGTATAAATTGGTAATGTAGACTCGCTAAATTAGAATTGTATATCATGTTAAGTTAGGTTTTTAAAACACTGACTTTTGTAATTTAGACTGGATAAATTAGATATATAATTAACGCTAAATTAGATTGTAAATATCGACCAATTTAGGCTTGATAAATGGTTGGGTTGTGGACGAATTTGTGTATTGGCTTGCACTTTTCCTTCTTTTCATCTTCTTGCATCTCGTCGATTTTTTGTTGGGGTATGGGCGTGGTTTTCTTGTCATTATTCAGCTCCTAGCTCGTCGGATTTATCTAGAGTCCTTGGTCCAGATAGGATGTGTCATGCCAAGGTGATTGACACGTCTATAGCCTAGGGACGACATGATTCCCAATGAGAGGATCATGGCAGGCCCTATTGGATGATGGATAACGCAAACTTGACCGGAGTCGGTGCGTTTTGTGTGATTGTTGTCGAGCATTGTAAGTTGCTTTTAGCGCATGGGTGGAATGCCTTCATGCGTTTGGTTCTCACGCCTTAAGATTCTAGTCTTGTTTGTCAAGGCCATTGTGTCGGGAGGGGGAAGTTGTCCCTTAGCTTGTAGGCATGTCTTATTAGCGTCGGGTGGGTAGTCATTCCTCCTTTTTGTCCTACGCATGTTTCGCCTAGTTTCCCCTGTGCCAGTGAGTGTATTCATAGTTGCTTGTTGCCTAGACTGCGTGCTTGCGTTCATCGTCAGTGTTCTAGTTAAACTATTGTCATCGTCGCCTTCCTTCCTAAAAACAAAAAAAAATAAAAATTGCACTGTTGCTTCGCTTGTGCTTGTAACGATGGGGACATTACAATCCATCAAACAAACTTGGGTCCATTACCCAAACCTTTGTGCTATCGAAATTTTCTACTAGACTTTCTTCAAGAGTTGACATCAATGACAACCAATACAAATAATCAAGGCCAATATGATATGAATCATATCCCAAATTTCTACCACATCCATAGATTTAAATATAACCTCATAATTGTTGGTGATTTAGTTGAGAAGGGATATATGGTTAAGTTTGATAATTGTTAATGCATTGTTTTTCTATAGAAATGGTAGTGATAGTTAAATTGCATTCAAAATAAAAATAAAAACAAGAATGTTTCCGGGAATTGTGAAGGATAAATTTCCAACTTCATTCAAAGTTGATGTGATAGATAAATTTATTTTGTGGCATCTGAGATATGGTCATTTAAGTTTCAGTGGGTTGAATTTGTTATATAAGAAACAAATAGTAAGATGGATTCCTTTGATTGAACAACCTATTAAAATCAGTGAGGGATACATTCTAGGAAAATAGCATAGAAATGTTTTCCCCTCTCGTAAAATATGGAGAGAAACAAATCCACTTCAATTGATACATTCGGATCTCTGTGGTTGTATGAATTAGTATTTGGTAACATTCATAAATGATTTTGCTAGAATAATGGGCGTATTTCTTAAAGAATTAACATGAGTCCTTTGGAGTCTTCAACCAATTCAAGGCTCTAGTTGCAAAAAAAATTTGATACTTCATAAAGGTTTTGAGGACTAATAGAGGGGGAGAATATACATCAAATGATTTTTTGAACTTTTTCAAAAAACATGGAATCGAGAAGTAGTTTACTATAGGTATACACCACAAAAGAATGGTTTGGAAAAAAATTGAACCATTCAAGCAAAGTAGAACCATTCAAGAAATGAATAGGAGGGTGCTTAAGGCTAAGGGATTGACCAAAGAATTCTAGGGTGAAGCAATAGAAATTGTAGTTTATTTTTTGAATAGATGTCCTAGAAAAAGTGTTTGTAACCTGATTCCACAAGATGCATGGTGAAATAAATATTCTATTGTTGAACGCCTTCGATATTTTGGTTGTGTTGCATGATATGACCCCAAGAGGGGCATATATGGAGTTAAATGTATATGATATGACCTTAGGGTGTGAGGGGGATATATTGGGGTTAAATTTACATGTAATGTGTAAACTTATATGTGACAGGGTCATCCTAATAATAAATGGGCCTCATGTGCAATGCGTGAATAAGTGTATATGGATATCATGTATTATTTATTGAGGACATATGAATTGTGATGTGTGAATGTATTTCGATATTTGGAGGAGGTTCACCTATTATTTAATTAGTTATTGCATAAATTATCTCTCTTATATTTATTTGAGTTGTCCTCCACATTCACATTGATGTACACTGTGTGTAATTCGCATTTATTGTGATAACATAAACATTTGTTTCATGACATTTGGTGGCATAACATCGATCATAGGGTTTTTCTACTTCAAGAGAGTCATCTTGGAATTTTTTCTTTAACATTTTTATGAGAAGTCTCAGATTGTGAAACATTTAGAACACTAATATGAAATTTCAGTGTGTGCTTGATAAAAATTCAAGGTTCTCGGTCATTTTAATTTCCTCGATACATCCTGTTAGGGTCCTATAATTATAGGCGAGTCGATTCTTCGACTGTTGATTTGGCATCTCTCCCGGTGATGAAGTATGGCTCAGGTGATTCCGTTTTCCTCCCTCCATTCTTGTCGCTCATTTCCCCATCACCTTGCTGCATCCTTCATCCGCTGCATCCTCTCCCCTTGTCCTTTGCCAACCTCCATTATCCCACCTTTCATCCCTGCATAAGTGGACTTAGGATGAACAAAAGAATTAGCAGTAAGGTTAGTCTAGGTTAAAATTGATTAATAAATGACTATTTGATAATTAATTAATCATTAATTAATTATTAATTAATTAATTAATTAATTAGTTATTAACTAGGTTAGTACCTAGGTTAGCATCTAAGTTAGAAGTTAGGGTTAGTTTTAAATTAAAATAAAGTAATTAAAATTAAAAACAAAACAAAAAATTAAATAATATACAAAAACATTAAAAAACATTAAAAAAAAAGAAAAAAGCAATGAAACGTATTAAAAATAAAAAAATATATGTAAAAAATAATTATAAAAAATATAATACAAAATAAAATATTAAAAAGCAAACAAAAAGAAAATAAAAATAAACGTAACATACAAAATGAAATAACACATAACAAATATAACAAAAATGTTAAAATTTTTAATAAAACTAATCCTAAAACCTATCTCCTACCC
>JASDQU010738870.1:166724-188433 GCA_032191745.1 Picea mariana
GGGTCCAGAATTCCGTCTCCCGCCAAAAACCTCTTTTGCATGTTTTTACCATTATTTGCCAGTTTTACCATGCCTTCTTCCAGGGGAGATTATGAGAAAACAGAGACGAATTTTCAAAATCCGAGAGAGGTTTTTGCTTAGCACGGACTGAGGAACAAAACCCTCTTTCAATTTTTTCAACGGGGTCATGAGAAGAGAGATTCGAAGGCATCTTCGAGGCCTATATTTCCATATTTGTCATTTTCTGTTTTAGTCCCGATTTTGTAGGAGCTGTCATGGCCAGCTGGGGACGAATTTTGTGAAACCAAAAGAGGTTTTTGTCCATAACATACCCATATACAATAAAATCTTTCATTTTTCTCCCAGGTTTCATCATTGAGGATAAAATCACGTCCGAGAAGACCCATGTTTCGCAGAAAAATGGTCTATTTCTCATAACAGAAAACTCCGAATTTGGTGGGAGTGGTGGCTATTCTTGGCTGAGGCGGTTGAACCGACTCTCAGAACTTGATGGGGATGCTATGTCTTATTTATAGAGATGATTTGAATGTAAAAGGGTTGGATCTTCACGCCCTATGGCTATCAAGCTGTAATTTTTTAATAGATCTGCCATTAATGAAAGGAAGGCACTTCACAGGATTCTTGCGTATGTTCACTGGTGTTGTGATTTCCTCAGTTAGATGTTTTCTTGCCCTGTAACCACTTTGTTTTTTGAATATAATCTTTATGAATAGCGTTATGTCTTAGGATTTATCTTTGATACCCTGTTTCCGATTCTAGAGATTTAAGTGTTTATCTTCTAAATATCTTCAATTAAGAGATTCTTAAGTGCTTGTTAGTTGAATTTATTTTCCTCTTCTGTTCTTCCATCCATCATTTAAGCTGCAAAAGATCTAGTGAGTGTATTATCTCGCCTTGTGGAAGTCATCCTACCTCGTTTATGGCTATATTTCATTCCTAATTAATTGCAGACCCCATAGCCCAATGGATGTGTAAACTGTCTCAACCAATTCAAAAACACTTTGACAACAAAGCCCACTGTTCTCATTACCTAGCCTAAAATATCTCCTCAAACAAAGCTATATCAGACAGAGAGATCCCTCTCTGAGTCTTGGAGGGCTAGATCTAAGACTCGAAGTGGTTTTGATGTTGCCTCTGTGTTTTCCTTACAGCCTTGGGCAAATTACAAAGTGCTAACACATCCTGTGGAAGTTAGATTCTTTTACTAGCCCCGAAATCAGTCTAAAATGAGTTACTTTGGGAATTTCTCTAAAACAATTGTTTGGTGACATTTCAAACTGTAATATTTTTAGAATCTTGTGGAGACATAGCTAATTACTTGTTATAAATATTTCATATTTTGGGTCATTTTAATTTCTTATATATGGACTATGGGAAGTAGGGTTATTTGACTAGTCCTCAAACTATCCTCAAACAAGTATTCTTGATAGAAGTGACACATTTGAAGATTAGAAATTCCAAATTGAGTCCCACAAGTTCTGTTGCAAAGGATATAAACAATATTATTTTAGGTAAAAATTTTAGAAACAAATATTAAATATTGGACGCCTCGCATGCCATAAAATCTCGTTATATAGAATGGTCTAAGAATCAACAAGTTTTTGAAAAGTTATCATAACTTTCACTTATCACATCAAATTTTGTGGAATTATAGAGAAGGCATATTAGAGTAATACAAGATGAATTTTTATACTGAGAAGGGATAAAATTTCAGAGACACATCAGAGGGAAGGTTGACAAGAATGACAAACTCCAAATTAAGGTTTTAAAATGTATGTTCAATTAAAATTATCATAACATTTGATTGGGTTGTACAAATGACCTGAATCATAGGCCATTGTAAAGATAAAATGTTGGAGAATATACTAGAAAAAAAATTGATTATTTGAGATCGTTACTATTAAATTATTAAAGTGGTAAGTTTAGGTTTATGGTTAGACCTCAATTACGAATTGATGGTAATACCCCATTTTTATGGATATGAAGTTAGATATGAAATCAATCTTATGGAATGGTTGATGATGGTAAAGTAATCTCCTATGAGTCCTTTCATAGTAGATCTTTTAATTTTCTGGTGGAACTTCTATGTGGTGGAAAATCCTTGATGAAGAAACCGTATTAAACGCCACATGCAAAAAATGGAGAACTCTTCTCAAATTAATGGATTAAGAATAAAAAAATGGAGGCAATGTATATAATTCAAGATGAGTTAAAAGAATTAAAATGAAATATCAATAAGAAGGGTGATGATCTATGTAAGATACAAGACATTAATGAAAGACTCATTAAGGAGGTTAAAAAATTAAAACAAGGAAAGAGTAGAAAAGGGAAGTGTGAAAATGAATTAGAACATGGAAATAAATATTTGGATTAAGAAACCATATTAAAAACCTATTGGATGAGGCCAAGAGATTGAAAGAAGAAAAGAAGCATGGTAAAAATCAAGAAAATGAAAGAATCTTGGATGAAGAGACTACCAAAAGACTTGAGGAGAAAATTTACAAGAAGGTTGAGGAATACCTAAATATTGATGAGGTAAAATAAGAAACACAATACATAATCAAAGAAGGAAATTAGAATTTGATAGATGGGATCACATTGCAGCCTGAAAAATAGAAATAATACAACAGTAAAGAAGCTCACCAGAAGATACTTGAAGAGGTCGACATTCATCTAGAGGATGTACATGTCAAATATAATGGTATTATATTTAGGGATAGAGTAATCAAGGACAAAACAAAGAGGATAGTGGATTATGTTGTCTTTGAAAAGAAGATAGATGAAATTGGTGTGTAGAGTAAAGGAAAACCATGAAATGTGAAATCATATCGACACCCTCATTACCGGGAAAGATTTCAAGGAAAGAAGATAGATATTAGCATTATTAAGTAAGAAGATGAAATACTTATAAATATTCCTAGAATGAGGAATCACAAAATAACTCTTCAAAAAACTATTATCAAAGACCAACAACTACTACAAATTAGATAGTTTACAACAACAATACATGGAATCAAAGGAAACAAAATTATGAAACAACCAACCATCAATTACTATATCAAAAAGAATTTATTTTGGATGGATGGATCATCATCAAAAGAAGAGGGAAAGAACCTAAGAAATCACACTACTTGGTTTCACCACATGTAAAGAATTTAACTACAAATATTTGAGGACAAAGATTTTTAAAGGAGGGTACTATGATATGACCCCAAGGGTGGAATATATGGGGTTAAATATATATGATACGACCCTAACGGGGGCCATATATGCAGTTAAATGTACATATAATATGTAAATGTATATGTAATATGATCGTCCTAATAATAAAGTGGCCTCATGAGAAATGTATGAATAGGTATATAGAGCTCATGTATTCATTATTGAGGACATGTGAATTATGATGTATGCATGTATTTGGGTATTTTGAGGAGGTTCACATATTATTTAAGGAGTTATTGTGTAACTCATCTCTATTATATTTATTGGATTTGTTCTTGACATTCACATTGGTATACATTGTGTGTACTTTTGGTTTATTATGATATCTTAAGAATTGTGTTCATACCATTGCACATGCATATATTCCCAAGGAAATAAAGAAGAAATGGATGATAAAGGAGTAAAATGTATCTTCATTGGATATAATGATCAAGAAAAGGCATACAAACTATACAATTTTTTATTGGATGGAGATAATAATCAATAGAGATATGATTTTTGTTGACTATGAAACATGGGATGATCATCAAGGAACAACACGACGTGTCACTGCAACAATAAATTATGTAAATTTGTGCTATATATATTTTCTTTATAAGAGTGTGTATGAGATTTTGAAATCTCCAACATTTCGAGTGGACAATATACCCATTATCACCTGGGACAAATGAAGCTAATATGTTGAAACAAGTGTGTTGTGGTTTTTATTTAAATGAAGAGGTTGGGAAATGACTGTTGAAAAGAGGAAAGAGGAATAAGGTAGAGTGAATAAAATATTATGTTAGTTGTTGAGGTTAGGTAATAAAAAGAAAATAGTAAAGTAATAAGCTAGATTGAGATTACATTAAAATAGTCATTAATATTATGTAAGAAAAATGAAATCAATAAGTTAGTAAGTTAGTTTAAAATTACGAGATAAAACAAAGATAGTGTAAGTTTTAGTAAAGTAAGAAAATTAATAAAGATCATCAGAGATAATTAATATTAATAATAGATTAATAAATTAAAATGACAAGGAGAAACAAAATACTAAACACAAGGTGAAATTAAGAGAGAAGAAAAGACGATATTGGTGAGAAGGAATTTATTGAAGGAGAAAAAACCTCAAATAAAAAAGGGAAGAATATATAATGAAGGAAAGATTGAACAGGGGAAGT
The DNA here is from genome assembly GCA_032191745.1 of Picea mariana. NCBI lineage: Eukaryota > Viridiplantae > Streptophyta > Pinopsida > Pinales > Pinaceae > Picea > Picea mariana. Next base: position 171,125 of record JASDQU010738870.1, read on the forward strand.
CTTGAGGACACAACAAACCCCCTTTACTTTATCTTTTAAAAGCGAAAGTAAAGCCCCCCCCCTACTAAAATTTTCATCCGTAATGCCTAATCATCTATTTCTTGAGCCTAATGCTATTATTTATCTACCTTCAAGGAGTTGGAGGATTTGACATTGACTCATGACTGTCTCTAATGGAGGTTTATTATCCCTTTTGGTCTTATGATTCCAAATGTATTCATGACACTTCCTGAGCTATGTTGTTTCGTTGACATTTGTATGATGGATTAACATGTTATCTTCATACCTTTTGTAGATTATGAAGTGCTTGACGATCCTATGAGGTTGTACAGTTTAAGGTTCTATTGATGGTTGTCTTGAATGAGTTTGTTGTTTATTATTTCTAACTAACTAATTCAAACTTTGCATCCTCTTGTTTACACAATATTCTTATTGTATTCAACTTTTATACTTTCACATGTGGATTTTAATATTGTGTTTTGAACATTAAGTTTGAATCGTATAACAACTAATCCTTATTTCAAGTTGAGACTTGGCACATGCAATATCAAGATAACTTTCTATAGCCACCCATGATTGTTGTTGAAGAACCTAATTCTTATCTACAAATTGTATTAAAGGAAGGAAATATAATATTTATGATGTATTGGTGAGTCTCCTTTTAAGCACATGACTAATCTAATTTTGTTGTTTTGTAGGAGCAGGTTTGTGGAGCCACTTAATTCGTGTGACTGCTCCAACTTTGAGATGCATGTGTAAGAGTCCATTAATTATTATCCACAACCTTGACCTTGATTCTTACTAGGATTCTTCTTATCGGGAAGCGGATTATCATTCCTTGCAGTTATCTCAACGTCCAAAGCCCACAAGGCCTTTGGAACCATCTTTCCCCCAAGCCTATCTCTAAGACTCTTCATATTAATTTATACCAGGTCCATGTTTGGTCTTACCTCTCCCCAAAACCCAGACCAAAATCCCATTTAAATTCCTGGTTGAAAGTCCTTTTCATATTGTCACATGATGCTTGTTCGCTATCTATCACATTTGTATCATGCATAGTGGCCTGGCGCAAGGACCTTTTCCTTGACTTGGTTGTATTTTTGCTCCTCATGATATTACCAGGTCTTCCCTACAACATGTGAATATTGATTAGAATGCCCTGTGTAGTATTCTTGGTTGGCGTTGATCTCCGTTTTCCATTCGTCCCTAATTGTGATGTTGATTTGTCACATGAAGTGTCACATTTTTCCCCTTTATCATAGTTGAATCACAATTTTATTCATTGCTATATGACCTACCTCCTCTCCATGACTCCCAGTTTCTTAAATCCTACGTTGTATTCCTTATTCCTAATTTTGACCCCTAGGTGTAGAACCTTGACTAGAAAAACCCTGACTGGTGTAACCATGAGGGACATTGAACCTTGACTTCTGTAATTTGGCCTAATTTCCTAATTTGTAATAATTTTTTTTCATACATATTTTTGTATATATTTTTATTTGTTTATTTTATTAATTTTTGAATATATTTGTGTTCATTTTCCCCATGGTTTTACAAAACTGCATGGTATTACCCACGGTTTTTCCCCATGGTTTTTCCCTAGAATTACTTTAGGCATTTACTTTTGCTAAGGGAAAACTAATTAACATTAGATATTTAATTTACATGGGGTAAATACATTTTACATGGATAAACCATTAATTTTAAATAAACAAACCATTTGTTACCTTGTGTGTTTTGACCAAGACCTATGGTTTAACATGTACATCCTTTTTTTCCATATAGAAATGTAAAACTAAAAATAAAACAAATTGAATTCTCATTTATATATATATATATATATATATATATATATATATATATATATATATATATATATATATTAATTTTCTTTTTTAATTTTAGTTTTAATTTCATATTTCATTTTTTCCCCTAAACCCTAACTTGTACATACCCATTGTATTTTTCCTCTTTTGATTTAGTTTTAATTTAAGCTTTTCTATTTTTATTTCTCTCACCCACCAAAATCTAATGTAACATCCCCATTGGCCCTCACATGTCCCTCATGATAATTCCCATAATTTGTTTTTTACATTTAAGACATCCATATTTTTCGGGAATCCTTCCTATATTCGTGGAACCCTAGCCTCTTTTCCCAAATATTGTAGAAACCATATTTTATTAATATTTATCATTGAGATTTATCCTTAGATTATTTTAATGTTTTGAACCATCAAAATCCACACTTTATTCTTCAAGTTCACCTGCCAACCATTAGACATCAAGAGTGCATCGGAACTAGCTCCCATCGATGTGGTGAGATCACTATTCTGATTGTCAGACTTCGAGACCCATCGAAGTAATATTTTTTTCCATGAATTATTTTAATATTTTTTTGGGGGAAACACTTATTTTAATAATATTTTTGAAAAACGTGAACATAACTTATTTTAATATTTTATTTTTTTGGAAACATGCACCTTGTATTATTTTAATAGTTTATGGGATAGGCCATCGAGAGGGAGATTATTTTAATGTATTTTTTACTGTCGGAGAGTTTTTATTAGAGTGAAGTTTGGAGACTTAAGTTCCACATCTTGACCATAAGACTGTGAGGGTAAGCCATTAGAGTGTGAAGTAAACTCTTCCTTAATTCACTACTCTGACCATTTGTCACTTTGATGGGATTATTCAACCCACACTTTTTTATTTTTAAATGTTTGAACCTTAGTTTATATTTTAGGTTCAGGGGATATTTTGATATTTATTAATTTTTAATGATTTCACGTGGGTTGGGATAATTTGTATAAATTTTATAATTTCACATGGGTAAATGGGGGTTATTTCCTTAATTAATTTTGGCTTTCATGTGGGTTAGATGATAATTTCTCATTTTATTATTTTTATTTATTATTTACTAGTTTTATGGAAATTGGGGAAATATTATAATATTTCATAATTGATTTTTATTTTCACATTAGTGGGAGTAATTATATTAGTTTTATTTTAATTTTCATTTATATTATGGTTAATTTTATTAATTGTTTTATTTGTAATTAATTTAATTTAATGTAATTAATTTTTTTTTCCTAATTTTTAGGAGGGAAATTAGCTAAAATTTTAATACAAGCTAGTGGTCCTATGCCTACCCAGGTTCTTATTTCAAATTATCTATAGGAGCCAAAACCATTTAAACCACTAAGTGTTGAACTCTCTTATGAATGTGAGATTTATGTCTGCAGGTTAAGGATCAATGGCCTGAATTCACACGCAGGAATGATCGAGGGATGTTGAGCGATGCTTTTCAAATGAGAATAACTTGGGCTGTATTTGTCAAAATTTATCCCATGATACCTCATTGGAAATTTATGAGGGGAAGGAATGTAGTGGAAAAGGTATAGAGGCCAGACAAGTGATAGTAGACATCATGAAATGCATAAAACAACATACCACATATTTGGAGGAAACAATGGCTATGTAGATTTCAAAAAACCATATCTGGGGCTACATGTAATCAAATTAGACCCAAGATTGCTCACAAAAAATATGAAAGGGAGAAGAACAATATGGGATAGAAAGTGTTGGAATATTGAGAGTGAAAAATTTCTGGAAATGAAAAACATAGAAGAAACCTGAATTTAGTTGAAGAATGAGTTATGCTATGCTCCAACCATCATATCGCAAGTTATATGCAACGGAATTGGACCAATAATAGCTCAATGGAAATTTGATATACAGAATAAGAAGATAAGAACATATTAATCGGCAGGAAAAGACAATAAATAACCATAATATATGAAGGAACTAAATCTGATGCCAACATAAAGAGAGACTGATATTTGCAAATGAATGTAATTTATGAACTGCTTTAGGGTGAAAATAATTGATCAGGAGTCTCTTCAACTTCCATTTGTAACCATTTCATGTTGCTTTTAAAAAATCTAAAAGAAAATAGGGGAAAATGCAATAAACAATTATGAGCACTGAAGAATCTCTCTTTTTTAATAAAAGAGAGCTCACTAAATGTAACAAGGGACTTTTCCCTTTGGGAATGATAGCCAATATTCTTACTTTTGAATGAATAAAGAGAAATAGACATTTCATAAATTTCTTGTTTCGATGAATGTATATGAGACTATTCTTTGTGCATTTATCTTCTTCTTGAGTAGAATAGAATTTTGTTGCATAAAATACTTATTTACTTTGTTGTATATGCACATATTGTCATATGTTTCATTATGAGTAAATAAATAATGTTATGAATGCATTGTACAACTAATTGTCTATGTATATATAACATCGTTGTTATCACTTGTCATTAGCATGCATGAATTATTTGTGGTTCTAGTGATATTATCTCTCACTGTACTTATTCTTTTATTTTTTCTCCCATGATATGTTAGCAACAATTAGATTAGATTAGTTTTCTTTTAGTCAGATCAATCTTAGGATTAATTAGAACTATTTGGGGGAAAATTTGTTGTCTTTACCCTTTTTCTTCTTTCAATTTTGACTGGAAACGAGGCCCACATATTCTTCATAAATGCTACACCAAATGAGAGTGGGTCTAATAGGGACCTTCCATCGGGTGTTCTCCCTTACCTGCTTGACAGGTCATTTGGACCCGTTAATAGAAATGATGCCACAAGTAAGGTCAAATGGAAAGATAAGTTGGTGGAGTCATTCTGATTAACATTTTTTTATTTACTAATGGATCCATCCCATATCCTTTTATGAAAATGGTTTTTTGGTACTATACCTCCCAAACCTCCTAGTAATATTTTACATTTATTTTCACAACTTAAATTTGATGGCGAGAGTGAGACGACTGCATATGAACATGCTTCTCAGTTCTGGAAATTTTATTCTTCTAACAATATTATTGATACAAGTGCGATTTGTAGGTTGTTCACTCTCACTTTTTCAGTCCAAGTAAGATTTGGTGAGATACCTTTCCAGTTGTCTCTATTCACACATGGGAGGCATTTATGCGTGAAGTTTTGCATGCTTTTTAGAATTGTGATTATGATCAATTGTGTGAAGAAATTTTAAAACTTAGGAAGAACAAAGATGAATCTATTGAACATTTTTTTTATGATATTTATTCATCTTTTATATGGATTTCCTCTAGAAAATTGGTGTTGGAAACAATGGTACATTATTTTCATTGATGTCAATAGGGTGCAGAATAATCCAGTAGAAACTCGAAGCTCAGAAGGAAGAACATTAATCGAAGCTCGGAAGGGATGATGCACAGGAGTCATTCATTCTTATTTTGAGACAATCTAGGAAAGTTAGATCGAGGTGAAGTCAGACGTTGGAAAGTATTAAATCTCAACCATCTGATATGAAGCACGAGATTTGTATGATCTCTCTAGCCGTTAGATCAAGGAGGGAATTGAGATGAATTCTTGACCATTCGATCGAGTTTAATGGAAGTAAAGTGTAAGGAACAATATCCCAAAGTCTCAGATTAAAATAAATCATGCAAATCATTGATCAAAGATATCCTCAGGAGAAACACAATTCGTTGGATCAGGTGTGGCGCTGACCATTCCGTTGAAAAGGAGTCTAGAACATGTGAATTTACCCGAAGGTTGAAGCCCTAAAGTAACAAACTCTGGTAAAATCAGACAGGAAGGAGACTAAAACATGTAAGTTTACCCAAAGGACAAAGCCCTAAAGTCACGAACTCTCGTCGACCTTCAGATCAAAGGAAGAATAGGAAATCCTATCAACCATTGATCTATTCAGAGCGCACCAAGGAAGAAGGTGGTCAACTCCGACCTTGACCTACTCCAATGATAAATAAATTAGATAAGCGAAGAACTCTTGAACCCTGGAGTTCCCAAATAAATGAAGGTCATAGGATCAAGACAAGTTGAAAATCTATGGTGGTAGATCTATTCGACACTTCAGAAATAATGGAAGGATAATAAAAAAGTTCCAAAACTTCTGAATCCACAAAGTGTCGAATTCACGAAGTAAGACATGTGGAAAAAGATGAATATGGCACGTGACCCAATCAAATGGTGACAAGTTTCAAGGTCGATGTGGCACATAAGGAGTATAAAATTCAAAAATTAGGGTGAAACATGGAAAGCGCTCATCTAGTGCCATGTCAACAGTGATTTCAGCAAGCAACCTCACTACAGGAGTACATCATTCAGGGATATCCAACTTCTTACAACAACAGAACTACCGAAAGCATAGAAGGATGAAATAACGAATAACAGAATACCCAGAGAGAGAGATCTCCTTTCTACCTAAGTCTACCATCCCATCTCCTGAGCAAATTAAGGTTATTGAGCAGTGAGTGTTGATACATGCTTCAGCAGAATTTTCTCTTGAAGAGTTGGGAGATTGCAATGTCCTGAGTCCTGAAATGTCAAAGTCCCAAAATGAAAGAGAATTGTCCATATCAAACATGAAAATAAAACGTGACTGTCAATCTTGATAAGTGATTAAGCACTAGTTTGGCTTAGCACTTAGACATCGCTTATGGTCATATGGAATAGAGGTCATGAAAGTGCATCTGTGCGAATTTAACATATAAAGGAATAAATTTTCCTTTGTCAAGAAGAAAATTGAACCAAACAGGATCTTGATTATGTCATGATTGATATTAAGTGATAAAATACATCCAATGCATTGGAAATCTAGTCGAAAATCTAAAATATGATATGTTGGAGAATTGGGGATGCAACAAAAGATTAAGAATAAAATAAAAAGGCATGAGATCAATTTAAAATAAATGATTGATACCTATGATCGATTTATGGAAAATCCCTCTTACTAAATTTAAAATATTTGATGTTAAATGGGTGAATAAAATAGAGGGAGATATTAATTCTAAATTAAAAGACAAATGTTGTTACTGTTAATTTAAATGAAGAGGTGCAATGGTCCAAATAAAGGGACATAATTCTTCAACTCTCACACCAGTAGGAAGAATATATAAAAAAGAAAGAATGATGAAGAAGAAGTTTCTTTGTAGTCCATATCAAATACCAAAAAATATAAGTAGAGCCCGAAGAAGAAGAAATGAAGATACTTATGGAGTGAGAGTGGAAGGGAGGAGAAAGGAAGGATTCACATCCTTTACTAAGTAAAGTGTGAATACAAGGTAGTTGGTGATGCCTAGGGTTGTTACCCTAAAAAAAAATAAGTTGGTGCTTCCTAAGGTTGACCTGCTCTAAAGACAAAGGATTTGGTGCCTCCTAGAGTTGGTTCCCTAAAGAAGGGGATTTGTGTCTCCTAGAGTTGGTTCTCTAAAAAGGATTGTTGTCCTTCACTATCTCATATTAATCTTTATAAAAACTTGTAAATTCTTGTTAATTATATTTATATAATTTATTTTATATACAAGTCCATCGTTGATCTTTTTGGTGATTAATAAAATAAGAATTACTAATTGTTTAAAAATAGGTAATACTAATTCACCCCCCTTAGTATTTTCAACAATAGGCCCTCTACCAATGCTTTTATTTTCTGTTTACTTTCTCTTACTAATGAAACATATGATCTAGTGAATAAATAATCTAAATCATATTTTGATGTTCCTTTGCAAGACGATTTGGATTGGAATCAAAGTTTTGAAAATGATAATTGTTTCGATGGACTTCATATGTTTAGATCTTTCATTATTTTGGGGGATATAGATTAGATAGAGAATTATTTTTTAGAATAAGTATATGTTTCCTCCCACTACTCCATTCTTCATTACCTTCCTTATAACAGAAAAGAGACCTCTTGTGTTGTAAATTCAAGTTCATATTTTTTTGTAGTTGACAAAAAGGAGGATTTCCCTATTGTTAATGGGACACTTTGGGTCACACTGATGGTTATGTCAGGTTCTAATTATCCTATATCAACTTTTCCATCACAAGGAATGGAAGAGGAAGCGATGGGGAAAGACATGAATGATGATCATTTTGTTAATGAGGAAAATATGGTAACTCATGAAATCAATACTTCCTCACCCATGGATAATTTGGAATTAGTATCTTTTGATTTGGATAGTTCTTCTACTATAAATTATCCTAGCCTAATTGATATGCATCAAATGTTTTTCTACTGTTGGTCGATTATTTAGTGAAAATTCTTGTTCTAAAATTTATTTTAATGTTCTCCTCTCCTCTAAGCATGTGCATGCTATGAAATATATTTCAGATTCTCATATTGTGTAGGAGCAAGACAACCACATTGATCTCTTCACTTTAAGAGAATAAGTTAGCATAAATTACATACCACTTATATCACATCAATCCACGTTTTTCTTGGAAGAGGAAGACCATGTTGAAGAATAATGTGTTTATTGTGAAACTACTCCTAGTATGAAGACCATTGATTCACAGTCAACCAATGATGTGCTTAAAGAGGAGGAACTACCATTCATGTAGTCACTTGTTGAAAATGTTTCACATTCAAGATGAGATTTTAATTCTCTTAATTCTTCCACTTATTATTATTTTTATCATGATCTCTTTAATGGTTTACCTTTGTAGGAAATCACCCACCATCTGATTCAAATAAACTGAGTGGGACCAACCCCATTTGAAATAATTCATGGAGGAAATGTACATATGGAATATAAATAGAATAAGGCATCTTCCCATGAACTCAATACAACTATGCCTTATGATCATTTTTCATGGGATGAAGGAAATGTTGTAGAAGATGTATATAAAACCACGTCTTCTTCTTCATCTTCATTTATGATCAATAGTGAAGCCTCTTGTTCAAGCAACCCTTTAGTTGAGATTTTTCATGTTAGTGGATTCCACCATTGTCTTGAGGATTTACCTTATACCATGGTGGATTCTAGTCTATATATTACATTTGACTCCATTAATGCATCTCAAGTTCATGGTTGATTGAAGTAAGAGCTTCAAGAGGATTTCCAAGAGAACGAGGCACTTCGATCTATGTCGATGGTTATGTCAGGACCTCATTCTCTTAGTTTGTTTTATAGAGTTAAAAAGTTTATTAACATGCATATTCTCTCACCAAGGACACCTCACACTTATTCTATGCACGCTTATGATTTGGTATGCTACTTTCCCATGAACTCCCTCCATCAAATCTATATTAGTTGTGATATATTTACGATAGAATCAAAGCATGGTTGGAGGAATCGTATTCATACAATGTTCCCCTTAATTATCACAATGACATTTCTAATATGGTTGATAGAGTTTTTCAAGTTTTAATTCTTCCTAATTTTAGTCAATTTTTATTCCAAGCACTGACACTAATATTTTCTATTGATGAAAATGTTTTTGTATGATTTGGATTATATGGATGGATACATTGGCATTACGACTTCACATAGCTCATTTTTCAGCCATTGTAGCATAGAATAGGAGTAGGATAGAGTAGTCTAGTGTCTTTTCTTCGCATAGTATTAATTTCCCTTTCTATTTTTATTTGATTAATGTTCAGTTTTTCCTTGGATTTTATTTACAATTGGCCGAAAAATACATGTAATTCTCAATAGAGGAGGGAGGGAATAGTAAATATTTCACACTAATTTTCCCTTCAATGTACTTTTTGAATTCAATTCTGATATGAAAAATGTTTTATTTTTTATTCTCAAAACTCTCTATATGTGGGACAATTTTCAAATCCTTGCTTATATTCATTCTCCATTTTGCCAAATCTTTTTCAAGCATTTTGTTATCTTACAAGTGGGTCTTTTAAATAAAATTTATTATTTATCCCCTCTTCTGGTGAGAGTAGGAACTTGTATTTGTTCCATCTCATTTCTACAAGATTCTAATTGGGAGAGTTTGTTTGACGCCCCATACATGTTGAATAGAAGTTTCAAATATTAAAATTTTTCCCATCTGAAATATAAGCTAGTCCAGTTCCTTGTAATATTTTTAGCTGATTATTTTTCCTTGGACTTGGAGTTATCCAAATGGTTTCTTTCCCATTGACTCTTTTCTTTAATTATTTTCAACCAACATGATTAATTTTGTGTAGTCTTTTCTTTGCATAGTGATCATGGTGGATTTCTCTTTTGAGTTTTTTTTTCTTAAATTACCCTTGGCTCTAATTAATGGGCATTGGATGTGCATGTATTATGATTTGTTCACTTAGTTTTTAAAGAAGTATTTTCATATTTTATCTTGCAACTTTCTTCACCCAAGTTTCCTCTAATACACAACAACAAGAGATATTCTTTCACATTTTCCAAAAACATGTTTTGACATTATGGACAACATGGTTATTTAAATATTTTGTTGATATATTTTTCAAAACATTACTTGGGAACCAATATTTTTATTCCCCAACTCGTTGGTCGACTAAAGAATCATTCCTAGAATTGTCAATCATGAGAGTTTCAGATCTGATATTTTCTTGTAGAGTATCTTCCATCCTTTGGATTTTCTAATTTTAAGTCACTTAGTCTGGTTGCATTCTCAGATGTTTTGATTTTTACGATGGCTTATTAATGTTTTTCTTACATCATCATGTTGAAATCATCCCAATCCTTGGAGTTGTAAACACCTTAATGAAATATTTTCATGCAACTTCTAAGGATTTTCATTTTGATTTCTCAACATCTATTTTAACCTCGACCATGGTAATAATTTTCAGGATGTGAATTCCTTGCGGGTTGTAACTCATAAATATATTGGGCCCCACATTATTCAACATCCCTTAAAACCAAAATCAATTTATTCTTAATAAAAAAATATAAGGGTAAAAACACAAATGTGGGTAACGCTTTTGTGAGAATCGGGTCACAAAAATTTCATCCGAAAAAATCTTTTAGACAAATTTTTGTTTTGGTTGAAAGTTAAATATAATGAAACCCTTGAAATATCGAATGGAAATTTTAAATTTAACAACAATTTTAAACATAAATTTAGTTTTTCCATTAAAATTAACTTTCGACCAAAAAATACTAACTTTCGGTTGAACTATTAGTTTGGTCGAAAACCTGTAACTATGACACTTTTCATAAAAGTATGTTTTCACTTCAACTTACTCCAACTTTGGAAGGAGTGAACTCCTTAAAATACTGTGAGTCTAGTTTTAGAACTAGTACCAACATTTTCAAAAATGAATCTACAGTCATTGTATACAATTTGTATTCAATTTAATTATTTTTTAGTAATTTTAGATAATTTAATTAAAACATGTATATGCATTAATTTTAGATGACATGATGATTCAGTAAAACGAAAAATCAATATCTGCAATAATACACAGTAAAACATTATGGAAAAATTATATTAAGGAACATTTCATTGTCTTCTTCAAAAGGGTATTTTTATATTTTACTTTTAGATAGAAATTAATGCAGATACTTACTGTTAGATTAAACGCATTTGAAATATGCAAGTTTTTCAGATTGGTCAAATTAAAAAAATTGCAGTAATCATATCATTCATCTATTGTCTTCAAAATTGTATTCATACTTTAATAAAGAATGTTTAGATTGTTGCAACATATTTTTCCTTTCATAAAATAAAGTTTAATAATGAGTAAATTGACGCCGATAAACATAACTCATTATGAGAGCCTTATTTTTTAAGGAACATACTATCAAACAATCATTAAACTGACATATCAATTGTCAATAAAAAAAAATCAAAAAGTAATGAATAGAAATCTAACAAAATCCGTCCATTGGATGTAGTTTGGGTGGTTGGGAGGAATGATTTTTACCCTCCCCACCCAGGTTCAATTCCTTGTAAGTGACATGTTATGCCCTTAAATGGGTTTATTGAGAAAAGTATATGCCTCCCTATGTTCGCTTGTGGATTGCGGGGAGTTAACGTGGAGTAGTGTGCACCCCTGGTGCCGTGAACCACATGAATAATAATAATAATAATAATAATAATAATAATAATCTAACAAAATTCATGAAAAGTTTTGTTTTTACTTAAAAGTGAAATTCTAAATAAAAAATATTTCTGTTTACCGAAAGTTGAAAAACTTATGAATATATAATTCATTTTCTTAAAAAACAAGGAAAATCGACACCCACATTCATGATTTTACCCATAATCATTGTTTGGGTTAGTTTCGAATATATTTTATTTGATCCCTCATATTCATGAGCTTGCAGATTTTCTTTTTTGGATTATGCGTCTTATTATTTATAATGGAAAACCTATCTAGTAGAGAGACAAGCTACACACTCTTGTTTTCCATTTCGTTTTCTCTACATTTTATGAGACATGTAACCTCAAGGAAGTGAAATAAGTAATTTGTCTACTTGGAACACTCTTAGGAAATTGAGGATATCGATTTCATGGACTTGCCCATCATTCCAATCTTATCACCTATTGGAAATCTGATGTTAATCACTTCATTCAATTTTGTTTCCTAATTATATCTTTCATTTGAGTTGGGGATGTCAATCCATATAGGCCATGACCTAAATTTATTTTCATCTTCCCAAAGTGTTTTAAATGCTATGATTTTACACAATTATTTCCTCTTGTCTCTCATAATATTGAAGATGATCATACAAATATTTCACTTTATTATCATGATAAGAGGAAACAAATGCATTATCTTGCAAGGATGATGATTTTGAATCATATTTTTATTTATCTTGTAAGCATTCCCAAGGTCGGTAATGGACATGTATATTTAGGAGATGGATGGAATTGAATTATTATGGTTCTCTTTGTATTTGATTGATTATTATTTCATGAAAAATACATAGTGTTGACGAGATTCAAATATCACAACAATAAATGACACATGTTGAAGGGAATATTATGTGAAATCACATGTTTCTTATATCTCAGGAAGAAGGATATGATATTTTACTGAATGAACAATTGATGGATATGTAATGACACCATTGACACTTACATAAGTTTTATGACAACCAATATAGTTTAATTTCACATAAGCTTAGCAGAATTTTCTTAGGATTAGTTTATGTTTTGTCTTTAATTTTCTTTTTAGTTAAATTTTCATTTCAATAAGTCAGTCATGTATAGGAAGCGTTTTTCCCAAACTATCTAAGAGTTGACTATAGCATTCTCTCTTATGTAGATTGGGAAATGAGTTGTGTGACTAATAGCTCAATATTTTTTTCTTGGGATGAAGGAAACTTAGGGAAGTGTTAATCTAAAATTGGTTGCTCGGATTCTATTGTGACATTTTTGTGATGTACCCAGTCCTTGGGTCACGTCACTGCTAAAATGACCCCATAAAATTTTTGATACTAAATCAAGATGTGGAAATAATCTCATAGCATGAAAACTAAACTCATGTGGCTATCTATACTACTTAAAATGTAATTACAATCACTTAATTGTGCATAGAAGAAACTAAATAACATACAACAACATTCAACCATATGAAAAGGGATTTAAATGCATCATTTTTCTCACAGTAATAATTTATAACCAATATAACATAGAGTAAAATGAACGACATATATATATATATATATATATATATATATATCAACATTTAACACATCAACATTTTAGATAACAACACTTATCTTATACAAGTATGCAACCCATTACAAAGGACAACCATTCCTCCCAAGCTTAGCCTTGTTGTTCTAGTTATCAATAGCAAGCCACCCTCGAGTTGGGGTTATGAATCCACAAGACATGGTGGTCCCTAAGGCTGGCCAATGTTCCCCTCTTAGTGGTTAAACTCGCAGCTAATTTCAGTCCACCAGCTCACTACTCCTCAACCTGTACAAAAAAATGGATGGAATCCCCCTTCACTTCTCACAGTCCCTTAGATCTTTCCACTCCCCTCAAATAATTTCACCATAGGTTGTAAATGAATTAAATTACTTCTTGGGACCTCACGAATTATACTACTGCAAACACAAATTTGTGCAACAAAAAAAAGGGTACATCCTTGACGAATTTCGAGCAACAAATCACTCCCAATCATGCAACTTATTTACTCATGAGATTACATCTCCAAACAACAACCAAACATTTCCAAAAGAACTACCTTCAAGCCTTAGCACTCAAAATTACATTGTTGTCCAGAAAATTCCATGTCAAAATAGCTTTGCATACAAAAACGTGAATGCCTAGTTATTGTCCCCCTCCATACAAATTTCCTCCATTTCTCTTTCTTTCTTGAGTTTAACTTTTCCTCAAGTTGATTGTAAACATACTACATTCTCTCAATAAGTATGGGAAGTAAATCTCACACTAAACCTCTTACATGAATTCAATGATTAGGATCTAGAACAGTCAACAACTAATGGAAGTTTCATGGCAAGGATAATTTAGAGAAAACTAGGAAATGGGTTTTTGTTTAACATATATGGGTAACTCTCAGCTTTTTGACCCCCACCCTCTCTTGTGGATACATAGCCTATGAATCTATGTCTAAGTCTATTTACAACTAGAAATACAATTAATTGATTATATTCAATTTACATCATTTACATATTGTATCTCAGGAATACATCACATTTACAATATACATCACTTGGCTCATGGACACATACTACATTTACAATACATGCTGATAATTTGGGGTTTGAAAATGTGGATGTTACATTCCTTTTCCCCTGAAACTACAATGTTCATAGTGCATATAATCATACATTTTACACATTAACATATATAAAAACATTACATTAAGGGTGAAATCATGAAGGTGGGTTACACTTTCGTGACAATCGGGTCTCCAAATTTTCGAAAACAATTTTTCGGCCAAACTAAATAACTTTTTCGGCCAAAAGATATTATTTTCGGCTGAACTATTGTTCGGCCGAAAACATAAACGTCAAATCGAACGGAGCCATAACTGGGGCCTCGATTTGCGTGTAGAAATTTGGTTGGCCGGATATTTTTTTTCCGGCAATAGTTTTTCGGCCGAACTATTGTTCGGCCAAAAAATGTTTTATATAATTGCCACACATCGATGTGGGATGGTTAGAAAATTTTTTGGTTGTGAGGCTCTTTGCGAGAGTCTGTGTCGCCGAGGTCTGTGTCGCCGAGAGCTGTGTCGCCGAGGTCTGTGTCGCCGAGGTCTGTGTCACGGGAGCAGTGGTCATGGTCGCGGGAGCAGTTTCAAGTGGTCACGGGAGAAATTTGGAGGTATTTTACATTCGTGTTTGCGTTTATATGTTATATTGCGTTTCCATGTATGTTATATTGCGTTTGTATGTTATATTGCGTTTGCGTACAGTTATATTGCGTACAGTTATATTGCACAGTTATATGTATGTTGCGTACATATAACTGTATGTTGCATATATGTATGTTGCACTGTGCAATATATGTATATTGCACAGTTATATTGCGTTTGCGTACAGTTATATTGCGTACAATTATATTACACAGTTATATTGCACAGTTATATTGCGTACAGTTATATTGCGTACAGTTATATTGCACAGTTATATGTATGTTGCGTACATATAACTGTATGTTGCGTATATGTATGTTGCACTATGCAATATATGTATATTGCACAGTTATATTGCGTTTGCATACAGTTATATTGCACAGTTATATTGCATAGTTATATTGCACAGTTATATTGCACAGTTATATTGCGTACAGTTATATTGTGTACAGTTATATTGCACAGTTATATTGCACAGTTATATTGTACAGTTATATTTTCAGCATGGAGCCTAATAGCGCCACTAGAGAACACCTTGCAAAGGGCTCGTTTGACTTCTACCATCTTCCCATTGAGCTGATGAAAAGGATTTTGTACAAAAAAATCCACAGCATTTTTTGCGTCATAGACAATGAAGCCAAATCCTCGAGGTGATTGAGTTCTCAAATCATACATTACAAATGCATCGGTAACTGTGCCAAACTACTGAAAATAATTTCTCATGTCATTCTCAGTGACTGTAGGTGCTAAGCCACCAAAACAAATCTTCTTTGTCCTACTTTGGTCGTGGTTACCATTACCAGTTGTATTGCTCCTATTCCTAGTCATGCTTATGCCATGCTGCTCGTCTATGGAAATTTCTCTTTTAACCTCCACCTATATATTTGATTAAAAAACAAAGTAATCTGAACTAGTCATTACTTGTAAACCTTTTAAACTTGTCAAGAGAACAAAAGAGAAAAGCAAGTTACCATTCAGCCATCAATGTTGTGCGTTTGTAATAGAACCCTGTCTGCCACAGCTGGATCTGCAAAAACAACAAAGCCAAACCCCCACACCCTGCCTGTGATCCTGTCCTTCTTAATCTCTGCCTCCAGGATATCTCCAAACCTCTTGAAATAATCCTTCAATCGTTCCTCTGTTATCTCCGATGATATCCCACCAATGAAGAGCTTCCCCTTATCTGAATCCACATTACAACACTGCCAACACCAAATCCATGTCATGAAAATATAAAACTTGAATTATACAAAAAAACTTCAGAAGAATCAAACAAATACGCACATAATCAAAAAGTAAGACCAGAAAAGAGAATCCGACTCACCAACCGTTTAGAGGATAACACAGCCAATATTGCGTACAGTTATATTGCATAATCACTCTTATCACTCTGTTAATCAGAGTGTAACCTTGTATTATTTTGATTATACTCCACTCTGATCACTCTGTTATATTATTTCGATTATACTCATTTATATTATTTCTGTTATATTATTTCAAAAATAATATAACAGAAATCTGATCACTCTGATCACTCTGTTATATTATTTCTGTTATATTATTTTGATTATACTCCACTCTGATCACTCTGTTATATTATTTCGATTATACTCATTTATATTATTTCTGTTATATTATTTCAAAAATAATATAACAGAAATCTGATCACTCTGATCACTCTGTTATATTATTTCTGTTAAATTATTTCAATTATACTCCACTCTGATCACTCTATTATATTGTTTCTATTATATTATTTCGATTATACTCATTTATATTATATCTGTTATATTATTTTGAAAATAATATAACAGAAATCTGATCACTCTGATCACTCTGTTATATTATTTCTGTTATATTATTTCGATTATACTCCACTCTGATCACTCTGTTATATTATTTCAATTATACTCCACTCTGATCACTCTGTTATATTCCATATAGTATATTTATATTGCGTACAGTATAGTTATACTCCACTCTGATCACTCTAATCACTCTGTTATATTGCGTACAGTATAGTTACAGTATGTTATATTGCGTTATATTGCGTTATATTGCGTACAGTTATATTGCGTAATCACTCTGATCACTCTGTTAATCAGAGTGTAACCTTATATTATTTCGATTATACTCCACTACAAAACTCATATGACCAGGTACCAAATTTTGACAAGATTTAGTCCCTAAAGGCAATTAGTATAAAATCAAAACAT
>JASDQU010738871.1:2858-37647 GCA_032191745.1 Picea mariana
GTAGGCAGCCTACCTTAACAATTCGCCACCTCTCCTCAAAGGGGGTGCACCTCTCATTGGGAAACTCACCCAACTCAAAAGAACACAAGCTCAACTCACCCATAACTCTTTCTCAAGTGCCAACAAGGCTCAGTTAACTTCAAGAGAGGGTGAGTCAACTGAAAACATGTTTCCCGAAAAATAGCTTTGCTAATTTTTTGTCTTTTATTTGACTTTTGTGAGTAAAGATAATTTTAAGTGATTAAAAATCATTAATTTCACTCACAAAGTGGGTACTTAGATAAAGTGGGAATTGTGAGTGTGAAAACGAATACCCCCAAGTCATATAATGCCTCCTAGTACCATTTATTTAACATATGACTTATTTACAATTAAAATATCTCGTTTTACGAGAAATTTTTTATTAATTGAAAACATTTAAAAAATCCTAGGGGGCACTAAGCACAATTTCCATATGAATAAAAATTGATGACGAATATACATTAGTCACTAGACTTAGATTTTCCAAGCTAAGGCCTAACCATTAGTACACACTCTAGCTTCCGAGGAAATGAGTGAAAAAACTCAAAAATTATAACTTGTTTAAAAATTAATTCAAGCAAGAAATAATTAATAAGTAAAAAATACACTCTAGAGTTATGCACTCATGATTAACTCTTAGGAAGCTAAGCATTTTAAAAATTCATCATGTCAGATTCATATTATTACAATGCCCCATGGGGGGATGGAAATGTGGTATAGAGAAGAAGAAGAAAAAGTTGGCCATAGTGACCGGCTGGACTTTTGAACTCTGATTTTGAGCACATCCATGTTCAATCTTTGGCGATCAACTACAAGTCCATCCTAGTGCAACTTGGTGGGTAACAATGACCACTCGTGTGAGTTTACAAAGTCGCATGGGACTTTGTAGGACCAAATTTTCTCCAAGTATACAAATAAGCTATTCAAACATAGAAGTTAAGCAACCACATTGATAAGGGGTTGCTCAAATCCATTCCAAAGCTAGGTAATCCTCAACTTATTACTAGTTGCATCTAATAACTCTCCTAAATCTATCTTATAAAATTCTAACCAAGGGCCTAGCCTTGTAACTAAAGAATATCTTACCAAAGATTATCAAGCCTGAGAACATTGTCTTTATTAGACGAAGATTTATTTTTGGACAATGTTATTGCAGTCTAGAAAAGAATGGAGAGGGCCAGAATCCAAGGCGTAGAGGCCCTATTCACAATGTTCCACCAAGTTTCTAAGACATGGAAGTGCAGAAGCACACATGGGGGACATGTGGATACAACCCCCAAATTTTAGGGAAATTAATGGAAGATAAGGGTACATCGAGGTCACTAGCATAGGGGGGATTGTCTCTAAAATTATTTTAATAAAAATAAAAATCTCAACAATAACAATTCATCCCATGCAAATTCAACAGTATGAAACGTAAATACTAAATTCAAATTTGTAAATGTTATAAACACGATTCAAATTCAAATTCAAAAACAAATTACGTTGATTCAGATTCATCATTCATCATTCATCATTATAAATAGTTCTAAGCAAAATAGTAGATACTAAATCTAAAATAGTAAATTAAAATTACTCAAAAATAGTAAAGAGTGACAAGTCAAAGACTCAGTTTGAGGTCATCAATATTTAGAGTCAAGACTCAAAAGTTAAAACTAAAAATTAACAATGAACAATGAACACGGAAAATAAAATGAGCATCATGGAGTCGATCCCATTGACCGGTCCTCTACATCCATCTTTTGCATGAAGTTATCAAGACCATCAATGGGAGTGTCACTATCTGAGTAAGAGTCACTCTCATGAGTAACCAAAACACACCAACCAAACCATGCTACAACTCATCTAGCCCATCCTCCTTAACTATTTGTGCACCATCCTTTACATCCATCTCCCATCGTGTTGTTGGTCCCCTCCAATACTCTAGTTTCTTCCTATGTGCAAGATGTAGGGAACAATGCACTGCAACTAGCTTCTCTATTCTCCTAGAGGCAATTTTATTCCTCTTGATAGAGTGGATGAAGCTATATGTGGACCAATTCCTCTCTACCGCCAAGGAACTAGCAATCTGAGACAATAAGAGAATAACAATATGTTGGATCTTTGAAGCATTATCCCCATGCATGGTCCACCAGCCAATGGGTTTATTCTGGTCTAAGTCATTACAATCTTCCCCTGCATTAGGTTTGTTGAAGGGACCATTGAGACCTGCAAAATACATCCATTGTCTCCAAAGTGGTCTCCCCTCTTCTGCATTGTGCATCTTTGTAATGATGACTAGAAATCCCTTATTGATCTCTAGATCCTCAATGGAAAGAATTCTACCAAGCCTTACCATATACCATTTTGGGTTGAGTGCATATGTTGCCATGTGCAAAGGTGTGTTCATTCAATCCCACCTACATTAAATAATGGGTCGAATCTGGTTCATATAGAACTCTAAGGAGGGCTCTTTCTCACGAATGGTTTCCTTTACTTGACCCAGTATGCTATCAAAAGTCATATATATTTCTCCAAGACTAGGAGAATTTGTGTTAGTGTAGCGAATGACCTCAACTATAGGGTGTAAGAATGACACCAAATAACTACAATATGTCCACCAAATCATTACCCAATATTCGAAGCCTGATGTTCTTCCCCTCATCTCTCTTGGATTTTGTTCCCATGTTCCAATATAGAGTAACAACCATGGCCTGCAATGTTGATTGCACCTCCAACATCCTCTCCAATAAGAGAAAATACCTACCACATCTAGTCATTTTGGGCTTCAAGAATTCCTTCCTCAGGTGAGACTTGTACATGGCTAAAGAGGTATGGTGGTTGCAGATAAACATCTACACATTTCTCGTAGCTATGACCAAGGTGAATTCCCACTAAATTTTGCCAATGTCTTCCAGTGAATTGTTGACTGCAAGCACACAACAAGAGATCCAAAAAATACATTTGTATTTACTCTAAATTAGTAACCCAGTTGATCTACACATTGTTGTTGCATATATCACAACTTACACAACTTTGGTAGGACCTGTTGATATTATGGTAGCTGCGGGAGGTATTTACCTCCACGTGTAAACCTGACAAGAATAGACTATTCTGGGAAGCAGGAAGAAACCCTAAATAATTGATTAAGAACTCTAGAAGACAAGTCATCTCAAGAGAATGATTTGTATTAGGTTATTAGCCTCCGAGAGAAGAAGTCGGCTAAAGGAAATATTATATACTAAGTAATTAGCACCCAGAATGAGAAGTCGGCCTAGGCAGTCTGGCAGAAACAGTATAAATATAGGAGGCCAATCTTCATTTTGGCCAGAATTCTTGGAACTGCAGAAGTACACTAGTGCACACTATAGTTGGCCAGTTTGTGCGCAAGTCTTGGGAGCAGCTGCTGCCGGCAGTTCTGCAATCTACATTTTCGGTTTTTTTGGGTTGGACTCTCTGATCAACGTTTGTTATTCTTTCTTGGTGCACTATCCTTGGAGAGAGGTGTGCCACCTTTGTTTGGCTACTAAGCCTAGGGTTTTCTTCCGGAATATTTCTCTGTCAAGGTTAAGGTGCTCGGGGGTGGCTTCGGCCTATGGTTGGGTGACAATATTGCTATATGTGTATGGTTAAACAATCACATCCATTATATTCTAACAGGTTATGGGCCCACCATATCTTCAAACAGTCTAACCGCTGGAAGATAGATTGGGAGGATTTGCTTAGTTGTAGTTGTAGTTGCAGTTGCAGCCAGTTTTTGCTGCAGCAACGAAACCCTAACCCTCTCGTTGAGGCACCTTAAGTGAAGGGATTGACCTAATTTATGGATAGACTAGCGCGCCCTAGCTTAGCGCACCTCTTGATACTCTCAGCAAACTAAGACGTCAAGTTTGAGTTTTTGGTCAAAATCAAGGGTTGACCAAGTCAAAGCAGTTATGACTTACTCTATGAAGTCAAAAAACAAGTTAGAAGGGTCTTCTAACTTCATAGCGTGGAAGACAAGGATTGACCTCATCCTTGCCAAGTATAAAGTGTTGGATATCATGAAAGGAAGATCATGGAACCACAGTTTGAAGAAGGAAAACAGAAGGAACCTCAGAACGTTGCAGTTTTGGAGAATTTCAAAGACAATGACATAAATTGCATGAGTATCATAGTGGACTCTATAAAAGACCACTTGATACCCTACATCTCCCATCTTGACTCATCTAAGAAGATGTACAATGCCCTAAAAACCTCTTCTCAGTCAGAAACATTGGACAAGTAACGAGTCTGAAGAATGAGCTCCATGACATGAAAATGAATGATGATGACAACATAACATCATACTTTGTGAGAATCTCTCAATTAAGAGATCAAATACAAGCTATTGAAGAGATCATTTCAGAGAAGGAACTGGTAAATATAGTACTCAATGGTCTTCCCAAGACATGGGATGCATTTTCCTCAAACATGAACACAAGGAAAGAGTATCCTACATTTGAAGAACTTTGGACTTGTTGTGCACAAGAAGAATCAAGGATCAGTGCAAAAGAGAAACCCCAAAAGAAATACGATGATCAAGCCTTCACAACAAGGTTCAATGATTTCAGGAATAAAAAGAAGTTTGGCTCTAGGAAGAAACCAAATCAAGAGAAAAATATGTCAAAAATACAATGCTTCAATTGTCGAAAATATGGTCACTATAAGAATCATTGTCCCGAGTTAAAGAAACAGAAGGAAACACACGAAGCATCAGTTGCCGAAGAAAGGGAACCCTCAAAGAAATCCAAGAAGGACAAAATAGAGTTCTTCTTCTAAGACAAGGTAACAATACTCTTCATAGTTCTTGTACATACCATGTTTTTTATACATATCTTGCATATTTATTTATTAGAAGATAATATCTTCAAAGAGAAACTATACCTATGGAAGAACAACAAGATAAGGATTGCTATCACAATGACTACAAGTCAGGCAATACACATGAAAGGATGAAGTACATCAACAAACCCTGGTAACAATTCATGTGGAAGTTATTACATAAGTAACAGCTACAAGATAAGCCGAAATCGGAATCGATCTTGAAGAAACCTAGAATAAGTAAACACAGAAAGAAGTCAGCAATCAAGAGGAAATTGAAAAAAGACTTGTGACACTTTGCAAAAGGAAATAAGGATGCAGACAGAAGCGTGGACTCTCTTATATGGAGGGAGTTGATTATATATTTCCAAAAGAAGAGCATGTATTCATGCATGAAGCAAGGATTAGGAGGGAGCTAATCCTAAATTATATGATCCATTGAAGATGATGAAGTATCTATCCATGGTAGCAACCATGAAAAGTAGCACATGTTCAATGTGACTTTAGAAGAAGTCTTCTTCGAAAATAAGTCTTAAAGTATCCATGGTTGTCCATCCACATCCTGAAAAGAAGAAGTTGGAATCTTCAAGGCATGGAGTCTATGGAAAACTCCATGAACCCAAGAGCCAAAGAGAAACATGAGGAAGAACATGAAGATTCCAAGAGAGAAAGAAAATCCAGAACAACCAGTCATTATATCGAGAATAACAAGACTACCAGCTTGATCTGAACCTTCCAGAAGCAATCAAGCAGAAGAAATGAAAGTTGTGATGAAGAGCAGTGTATAGAAGACTTATGAATGAAAGCATTGCGAGATCCATAACCAAAGGTTCTCCCATATGGAGGGAGAGGACTATGATGATAGCTTGTTCCAGACATACCTCTACATGAGCCATTATATCTTCTGCAATATCCATGGGCTAGAGTTTACATCAAATAAATGTAAGGAATGTTCTTAGAATAATTGAACAAGAAGCGTATGTAGAGAAACCTCAAGGTTTTGAGGTATACCAGAAAGAGAGTCTTGTATGCAGATGGAAGAAGATCTTATAAGGATTCAAACAACTTGGTGCAGAGCCTCCAATGCACAGTAGAAGCATGGTGAAAACTTTCTATAACAGAGATATTGTATTGGAATGGTTACTCAGAAGCTCAAGATGATTAATTGCTAATCCATGACAAACTCTCGTGATGGCAGAAGAAGTACCACTTGGATATGTTCCAGTTTTACCCTTGACACGATGTTATGAGCTAGCAGGAAACAAAAAAGATGAATCCAACTATGATATACTATAATGATCAAAGCTATATGAATCCTTCAGAGAAAACCAGTGTTCAAGAAAAACCGAAGTACATTGAGATCAAGCATTACATTCTCCGTGATAAGGTCCAGAAAGGAGAAGGGGTTCTCCAATATATCTCCACAGATGACCAGATAAGTAGATATTTTGGTAAAGCCTCTATCCAAGATGAAAGGGTTTTCATACTCAAGAAACAAGTTGGAGCTCGTGGAGACGACTTCCTTATTGAAAAGGGAAGAGATGACTCCCAGGTTGGGAGGGAGCACTGATATGTTATTGATTTATGGACAGTCATTTTTCAATTTGAAAAATGGTCCAGGATGAGCAGTTCCCTTTCCAGTTTGGAAAGTGGTTTGAGATTTCTGACAAACATGCATTTTCCAGTTCGGAAAATGGTCCAGATCGAACGGTCATTTTCGCAATGAAAATGGTTCGATGGATTGTTGATGTACCATATACAGCGATTCCCCTTGTGGCCAGTGTGGGGGAATGGTCTAGGACAGTCTCTCTTCTTGGCAGTCACTCTCAAGTAGTGGTCAAGAAGACTGATCTGCCTCATTGGAAAATCATTCTTTCGAATCTCACAGTTATGAGCAGTTTTGAAGAATGGTCCATTTTGGAGGTTGTTGCAGGACAGTCATTTCCTTAGGAAATGGTCCGGACAGTCATTCCCTAGGGAAAATTCATTCTCTCCAGGTTGCACTTTGTTTAGTGCCAGAGGAATGGACCACATAGGTGAATGGTACAGGTTCAACAATCAGGGACAGGCATTCCCTAGGGCAGACTCATTCTCTCCAGGTTGCACTTTGTTTAGTGCCAGATGAATGGCCCAAATAGGTGAATGGTCCAGGCTCAGAAATCAGGATAGTTATTCTTCTATGCTTGAGAAGAATAGTCCAGTAGCTCATGACTGATGTTCTACCTTCTGATGGAAGATGATCTTCCAGATCTCATAGATGTGAGTGGAAGAATGGCCCAGATGATTCAGTTTATATCATGACATTGTTTTTCTATGCAGGTTGATATCAGATGATATGATTTCTATGGAAACTATATGTCTCTGGACAGTATATGTATGCTACTGTGGTGGATGTGTTCCACTGATTGTGACTATATGTCACTAATCAAGTAGTTGTGTGCTACTTGGTGTGATAGTGTACCACTGGATTGTGGTTGTGTACTACTATGGATAGACACAGTTGTGTTCTATTGAATGACATTGTTCTGATTGCCTTGTAAAGTATCAGCAGTATTGAAAATGATTATCAGCTATATGAATGATCAGTTTACTGATGGACAGAGATTCTCCAGACGAAAAATGGTCCAGAACATCTATTCTTCTAGGACATATGCCCARATTAGAAGAATGGCTCTTGTATCACTCCTTGGAGTGAGTGACTTATTCAGCATCATGCCTRATTACTCAGATGGAGTATGGTTTCGAGAGATGATGTAGTTGATGTTGTCAGATGACACTGATAGTGATGATKGTGCTCATGATCTAATAATGAGATAGTCTATACACTATGATGATGCTACTGATTGAATGGTATGTTTGTTCTCAARACCATTGCCTTCAATACCTTCCTAGTTAAGAGGGAGTGTTGATATTATGGTAGCTGCGGGAGGTATTTACCTCCACGTGTAAACCTGACGAGAATATAATATTTCGGGAAGCAGGAAGAAACCATGAATAATTGATTAAGAACCCTAGAAGATAAGTCAACTCAAAASAATGATTTGTATTAGGTTATTAGCCTCCAAGAGAAGAAGTCGGCTAAAGGAAATATTATATACTAAGTAATTAGCACAAAAAATGAGAAGTCAGCCCAAGCAGTCTGGCAGAAACAGTATAAATATAGGAGGCCAGTCTTCATTTTGGCCAGAATTCTCAGAACTTCAAAAGTACACTTGTGCACACTGCAATTGGCCAATTTGTGTGAATTCTTGGGAGCAGTTGCTGTCGGCAGTTCTGTAATCTGCATTTTCGGTTTTTCTGGGTTGGACTCTCTGATCAATTTTTGTTATTCTTGCTTGGTGTGCTATCCTTGGAGAGAGGTGTGCCACCTTTGTTTCGCTATTAAGCTTAGGGTTTGCTTTTGAAATCTTTCTCTGTCAAGGTTAAGGTGCTCAGGGGTGGCTTCGGCCTATGGTTGGGTGACAATATTGTTGTATTGTCTATGGTTAAACGAGCACATCCATTATATTCAGGACCAAACTCGTCTATAGCATCTCCGAGAAGCTCAAATTGGAAAGCACTTTGCAAAACAATCAATAGCTTTAAGAGAGGAAGTCCCATATCGACATGTAAGTATGATGTTGATAAGTGTATGTTTGGCAATATATACCCACCTATCCATAACAAGAGCAACCTACCCTCACCCATGATTGTCTCATCTTCTCTTTCTTCACATTAATATTGGACACTTGCCTTTCTAAAATCAATGTGCTCTACTTATGTTCACCTAGGGGCACATATTAGGGTCTCGATGTTGTGATTACACAAACCCTCTCCTTATAACAAGGAGAGCGACTAACATGGAAAGGAATGCCATTGGCAAAAAGAAATTTTCCCATGGTATCATCTGTATAATCACAGTTCTACTCACCATACATCCCTGTAATAGTTCGACCTATAGCACAAGAACAAGAACCCTTATGTTTGGATGAAGATGTCCCTCTCCCAACAAGATATGGTGGAGGCATAAGTCCCATGGATGGTTTACTTTTATCTTTCCTTATGGAACTTGCAGTTTCTTCCACATTTTGATCAGCTTGGGACATGATATTTTGGCTAGAGAAGGTGCCCTTTGCATCCTCAAAAGCATGGATCTTTGCAGCATGGTTAATTTATTGCATACATTACCCCTTTGCCACATATGCCTACAAGGTGTTGTCTAAACCAACGATAATTCTCAGCCTAATGATGGCCACAAACATTGCTAGTCCAACGGATTGACCCACCACTTTGTTTTCCTAGTTTTTTGTTGGTTGAGGGGTCATATAATTTGGTTGCACATAACAAAAGTGGTTTTTTTTGGATCAAATGTCCCTTTGCATATTAAGCAATTCCCTTGGTGAGAAAATACTGGCATTGGCTTGGGTTTCATTCAACATTGATGAGGCGGCAACTCCACTACCACTCCCAACGTGACCCTTTGCTTGGGCACCATAATCATTATCACTATCACTGCTACTGCTGGAACCACTCATGTGGCTAGTTTTAAACTTTTATGTGCACATTTTTAATTTTTGGCAATACAACATGGGTTTCTTATTAAATTTAACCCACTTAAACTTGTTTTTAATTTTTCATGGTCAATTGCAGGCCCAAATGCTAAGTTTGAAAGATGGAAATGAAAAATGGAGATAAAAACAAAAAAAAAATGCTCAGAAATTTAAAAACCAGCAAGCATTTCAATTTCAGATTTGGGACAAAGGGTATTGACCCTATCTCCACACTGCTAGATGAAGAAATCTATTGAATGAGAAAATCATAAATATGTTGAAGGAGAAATCTGAAATCAGCTCAAGAGAAATGATAAAACCCGAAAATGTTGAAGGGGAAATCGACAGCCCAGAGAGAAAACCATGGCTCCCTCTTCAATGAAATCGATGCACTCCTTTACTAAGAAAATCAATGCACTCTCTCTTCCAATCCACCATGAGAAATGATAAATCGCTCCAACGAACAAAGATAGATGCTAAATCGCCCAAGGGAAGTCGTGGCTAGCTCATGGAAGTGCACTTCTCATGGAAAAGTCAAAATGACTTTGAAAATGAAACATTAGATAGAGCATTAAGTATTAGAAGTCTTAGTGCCTTTTTTTTAATTGTTTTTATTTTTATTTTGAAGGGGCATTGGCAAAAAATCAAKGGGGTGTCCACATGTTTCCTTTTTGCGAAATGTGTTTTGCACATTAACAAAATGTTTTTGTGTGTTTCTTTGTATTTCTCAAAAAGGTCGATGTGATGAAATGTTTCACCAGGTGCCCCCAGTCCCAAGAGTGCGAGAAGCATGGGGGTGCACCCCTAACCCTATGGTATATGCCCCCATGGAACACTACATATTCATTGGAATTGATCAAATCCATTCCAAAGCTAAGTGATCTTCAACTTATTACCAATTGCATTTGATAACTCTCCTAAATGTGTCTTACAAAATTTTAACTAAGGCCCTAACCTTGCAACTAAAGAATATTTTACCAAAGATCATCAAGCCTTAGAACATTATCTTTATTACATGAATATTTATCTTGGACAATGTTATTGGAGTCTAGGAAAGAATGGAGTGGACCAAGACCCAAACCCTAGAGTCCCTCTTCTCAAAATTTACTACATGCATTTCTATTAAATAGGTTAAGTCTAAATAAAAGGCCATTTCAAATCTATCAAGCAAGGGTGCCCCTTGGAACCTATTTATCCCCATTTTGCGGATAAATAAGGAGTTTATGTCTCGAGGCCCTCAGGTTGTAGATATGGAGTATCGAGAGACTACATGACCAGCAGTATCATTTTGCACAGATGGAGACCCTTCTCACCACCACAGAGGTCGCAGATTTCCAGATGGCATCCATCACATCCGCTAGCTTCCGAAAGGCAGTGGGCCTTGCTCCATGAGGTACAATTCAGTATTATGGTGAGTATCATTTCAATATTTAATGCATTTAAGTATGGTGTATCTTAGATTGCTCTAGATTTCATGATATATGTTTGGACATTAGGCCTTTAGCACTGCTTCACCTTGGTGGTTGACATTGTTCCCTAGTAAGTGGTCTTCCTTGGGGATGTATTTGCTACTAGGAACTCCTTTGAAGGGCCATTGTACCGTTCCCAACCATACTTACCACTTTCCATAACTATTTCCTCCCATTTCCTTATCTCTTGGGATTTTAGGGTGTATTGACCCAAGAAGGGGTTGTCCCTCATTCTATGGGAAGAAAAAGGTTGAAGTCCTAGAGGGATTGATGTTGGGTAAAAGATAAAAGCCTATGTATGAACCTTGTATATGCTTCGCCCAGGGATCACCCAAGAAACCAATGAAATGCTTGTTTTTTAGAAAAGGAGGGCCCACAATAAAATATGATTAAGAATGCTTAAAAGGTTAGTTGGAGGATAGGAGATCTCATCACGAGCCAGCCTATCATGTCCATGAATATCTAGTGGTATGACATTACCATCATCTGGTCACCAAGCCAGGGTAGTGGCTCTCAGTTGCATGGCTGAGAGAAAGGGGGTCTCATCACGATACAACCTTCTCATTTCCACTGGGTGTTTGTGGGTGACATTGTCATTATTTGGACGCCACACCAGGGCAGTGGACTTCAAACTTTCCTTAAAATTATGAAAGAATGAAAGAATGTCAAAATAATGGGCTTGGAAAAAGTGCATTACGAACGAAGGTACTACACACCCTCTACAAAGACACTCATGAATGAGACACTACGACCTCTTGTATGTCATGAACCCTATGCCCATTGAGTCTTGACCCTAACCACTTCACCCACTTTACATGGCTTAGAGAGGGATCTCTCAGAAACTCTCCTTGACCTAGGGCAAGATATACCCAATAGGACACCTCATCAACCCTCCCATATTCAATCTTGACAAGTCACATAATGTCTTTGAGCACTTAATTGTTTGATATAGTGATATTTGATGCACATGCTTAGGTGTCTCATTTATTGATTGGATTCACTTATCATGATGTTATGACTTTATATCCTTGGAGGGCGTGCTTATTTGTCTTTGAAGGACCTATTTGGTGGACAATTTTGGAAGAACAAGCCTAGCTTGGGCTTCCATAGGGCTTGAAGCCCACAGGTGGATGTCAGGGGGTCGAATGCCAGATGAGAAAGATCAAACTTGGAAGGCCTAAAAGATAACTTGGACGACATAACCTATCCCCCACATGCCAAACGTTTTAACTAGGAGAGCCAAAATGTCACTTCTAGAGGCATGACGTCACCAAGGGCGGGTTAGGGTTTTGTGGCGTGGTTCATGCATTGGCACTTGGACGTTTTGAGGAGAATTGGGCTTTGACCATGAGGGAAGTAACTTGGATACTTGACCTGTGGATTTAGCAAGCCTAGCCACCCTCCTCCTACACCAATGACTTGCTTCTAGTGCCAAAACGTCCCCTAAAGGGGTGACGTTCTTCTAACATTAGGGTTTTCTTATGAGCAAAAGTGAATTTTAAATGAATTGTTTAATTTAATTTGTTGAGGAGGCAAGATTAGGGTTGTTGACCCCTAGTCTTGTGGTTTACCTCTGATTATGTGAACAAATTATCTTAGTGACATTTTTTATAAATAAGAGATCATACAATCTCATTTTAAAATAACTCTCCCTCTTGTGAGAAGTACTTGGTCTGAAATTTTCGCTGCACTTGGAGTATTTTTCCTCTTGTGCTATGAAATAATGCTTTTATGGTTATGGTTGATGATGATGATGGTGTGCTATCTCTAGGAGGTCATTCTATTGCTTTTGTGGAGGTTTACTTTGGCATGTAAAAGCTTTTTCTTCAATGGTATGGTCTCTATACTTTGTTATTATCATCTGTGATTCAAGTAAGGTTGTTTTGGCCAAGGCCAAAAAGTGAGTATAAGGGTATACACCTCTATCCTAGTTTCCACCACTTTATCAAGCATTTTTTGCAAGGGTTTAGTTGAGGAAATAAGAGGATTTACACCCCTCGTCTTCAAACCCTAGCTAGGTTACTTGCTTTGGGAAGTAAGAGGGTTTACACCCCCGAGGATTTTGAAACCTTAGATCTTTTTCTTTGACCCCATTAGCCCATAACTAAAGGCACTAGTCTTGCATCGGAGAAACAAATTATTGCATTAGGAAACATGATTTTTTCAAGTTTTAAATATCTCTCTTTTGGATAATGATATTGATGCCTTGGGGATTCTTCCTCCCTCATGACATCCTCTTTCTCCCACAATTTCTTATTGTTGTAATAGCTTGTTTCCTACAACCATTAGGCTGCAAAAAACTCTAACCCTAACCACTAATATCTCACAAACTAACCCTATATTAACTCTCTAACTTTGCTAGTTTAACCTACTAACCTAGGTGCATTGGTTGCACTATATTTTGGAACTTTTTGATGGTCATATTTGTTGTTGTACTTCATTGAATCCTACAACCATAAGGTTGATATACTACTACAGAAATTTACTTTTGTGACAACCATCTTTATTTAGTCTTGAAGTGTTATTTTCGGTCTACATTGGTTACTAGTTTTATTGTCGACATTGCTAACTAGTCTAGACCTTTTACTTACCGATTTGGATATAATCTATTGCCGATATAACTACTGCAAAATAGGGACAACAAGATTAACTTTATGATCCACTTGATATATTGCTTTGCATTTGGATTTTTCTTGTGTCTCGGGCAGGTACAATCATTGGACAAAGCAACACATCCTTTGGGGCAGCATTACTTGGTCTGCAAGGCATCTCCCTTTTCCTCTTTTCCACTTAGTGTACCGACTTCTAGGGGCCTCTCCATTACCTTTTCCTTTCTTCTTTCTTTTCCACTAGGGTCTCTAGGATCACCTCCCAGGAGTGACCTTAGTCACCCCCCAAATGTGGGACCTACATAGAGGTGACATTGGGTGTAGTTTCCCATAGTTATAGCACTTGCTTTTGTGATTGGGTCGGGATTTTCCCAACCTACAACTTGTGCGATAACATTTTGGCACTATTGCAGGGGAGGATTTTGAATCCTCTTCAAAACCCTAACAACACTTTGGCAAGCTATCCCAAAGCATTTTCCTTTAGCTTTCCTGATGACTCCACCCAAGGGACGGTCCCTTTCCACCTTTCTTGATGAGATCCTCTTGAATCTCATATGGAGACACCACCTTCTAAGAACCCACTTTTCCCTTATCCCTTGCCATCCTTTGATGAGCATTAGTCTCATCTGGCGACTCCATTGAGGCTTTACCCTAAGTGATGGAATCATGGCCTCATGAGACTTACCATGGGTTTTACATAAGGTTTGTCCCTCCTTTGATGTTCAGGATATTCCTGGATATCCAAACCATTGTCCAACGGAATGGGGGGTAAATTGCCCCAAATTTGACAGTGATCCAGCTCTAGCAGTCACCCATGTTGTCAATTATATGAAGTATGTTTCAAGCCTGGATTTACTACATGAGGATGTGCTAATAAAAAATTTTGTATCTTCACTGGAGTCAAGTCAAAGGGATTGGATCGCACACTCATGTAATCCGAAGAGTATCCCTTCTTCTACAAAGCTCATTGAAGAATTTTTCAGGAATTATCATCTAGCTACTTAGAGTTTAGAAGGTGCTTTTCAAAATCTCAAACACACTCTTTGCAGAGAAGGTTTTTTGATCAATGATGAGACAATAGATGAAGAAGTGCTCAAAGAACATACTCATGAAAACAAGCTTGAAGAAGATACCGATGAAGAAAATCTGGACGAGACATTTGATGAAGAAGAAGTGTTCATTTCTACCCTTCCATTTGATGAAGACATCCAGGCCTTTGTTCCTCCTACACATCAAGAAGAGAACATGATAAGTGATAATCCTTTTGAAGATCTTGATAACACCTTATTTTGTGACTTTGGAAGTGAAGAGGTGTTAAAGGAACCCTTGGATACAACAAATATTTCTGAAAAAGGGCACATGAAGCACTTTGCATTAAGAATAAAGCCTTGTGTGATGAAGAGGTGATGGAGGAGCATGCCCATGAAGAGAAAAAATAATCTTGATGAAGCGCAACATGATGAGGCATCATTTTCTTTGCTCCTGCTTGATGAGAATGAGGTAGTTCAAACTTGTCTACCTCCTGCACATGAAGATGAAGAAACAATTAGCCTCGATGATACATATGATTTTGTGCAAGACCTCTCTGACATGATCGATCTACACATTGATGATTTCATATAGGTTTGGAGATGTAGATGGGATGTCAGTTGCTTCATTATTGATAGAGATCCCATTTATGACATTGAGGGTGGCTCTCAAGCAGAGGGTGTTGAGTTTTCATCTTCACAGGAGTGGTCCTCATACGTATATGATTCAGATGTTTAGTAGCTTCGTGATAATATAGTTACAAATTTGTTCCTCCCCTTCAAGGATGACTTGTCACAGCATACTCAAAGTGACCTTTAGTCATCCTTTGATGCATACCCTTTTGAGGATGCAAATTTGTTTTATGAGGACTTTCAACCACTGTGCTTAGATTTTGAGGAATACCGGGACGTGGCTATTGTAGAGAAATCAGAGGTTCATTCTTCAAAGCGGAAGTATTTTCATCTTGGATATTTTCATGAATATTCCCAGGGGAAGAAGAGGTGTTTTTCTACACCTGAGACTGTTCCTTACCTCTTACCTTCTTCTCTAAGAGACCATGCAGTATTATTCTGATCTCTCATTTCCTTTCAATCCTCGACAAGTGGTGAGTCTTTCTGCATAGATGAAGATGAGCCTTCATCTACATATAGTAGCCCCCTTCAGAGATGGATTGATTAGTCATGTGGCTACACTTTCAAGCGGGATGATCGGGCTCATAGTTTCTCTCTCCAACAAGATTTCCTCCCTCCCACCCATCTCCATGAGTTTTGTTTTGATTATATATCCATTTATGCTCATGATCATTTTGTGTTGGACTTATCTTTGTTGTTTCACATGATCAAGCACAAGGGGAGATACTTTGATGAGATGCTCAACCGGCTACATTGGTTGTATGACTTCACCTGAAATCATCTATCGCCTTATCTCTAGGGCCCCAACACCCCAGGTAAGTAGGTAGGTAATCTTTCTTTCCCCTGCATTTGCATCTTGATTTCTCATACTAGTTTATATGCATTTCATTTTCATTTTTCTCTACTTGCATATTGATTTCATTCTTAGTTTAGAAATTTTTGAAAAAATGTCAAAATTTTTCTTTTCTAGATTAGCTTTTCATTTTGGATATATATATATATATATATATGGATGAAGGGTGATAGCACCACCCTAGATGCTCTAATCCCTTTGTCTAAGTTTTTGGCAGGCATAGGTCTACCAGGAGATACTACGGTTCTCATGTACTCTACGACGAGCACATGTCCCGAGTAGGAGTCAKATGTTATCCCCATTTTGTGGATAACTTAGGAGATTATGTCTTGAGGCCCTCGGGTTTCATATATGGAGTACCAACAATTTCCTTTTACATAGATGGAGACCCTTCTCACCACCAMAGAGGTTGTATATTTCCACATGGCATCCACCACATCAGTTGGATTCCGGAAGGCAGATGGCCTTGCTCCATGAGGTACAAGTCAGTATTATGGTGATCATCATTTCAATATTTAAGGCATTTAAGTATGTTGTATCTTAGATTTCTCTACATTTCTTGATATATGCTTGTACATTATTCCTTTTTCCCTGCTTCACCTTGGTGGTTGACATTGTGCCCTAGTAAGTGGTCTTCCTTGGGGATAGGTTTGCTACTAGGAACTCCCTTGAAGAGCCATCGTATTGTTCCCAACCAGACTTACCACTTTCCATCATTATTTCCCCCCATTTTCTTATCTCTTGGGATTTTAGGGTGTATTGACCCAAGAAGGGGTTGTCCCTCATTCTATGGGAAGAAGGGGTTGAAGGCCTAAAGGGATTGATGTTGGGTAAAAGATAAAATCCTATGTATGAACCTTCTAGATGCTTCACCTAGGGATCAACGAAGGAAGCAATCAAACACTTATCTTTGAGAAAAGGGGGACCCACAATAAAATATGATTAATAATGCTTAAAAGGTTAGTTGGAGAATAATAGGTCTCATCAGGAGCCAACCTATCATGTCCATGAATATCTAGTGGTATGACATTACCATCATATGGTCACCAAGCCAGGGTAGTGGCTCTCAGTTGCATGGTTAAGAGAAAGGGGGTATCATCGCAAGCCAACCTTCTCATTTCACTAGGTGTTTGTGGGTGACATTACCATTATCTGGACACCACGCCAGGGTAGTGGCCTTCAACCTTTCTTTAAAAGAATGAAAGAATGGAAAAACAATGGTCTTGGAAAAAGTGCATTGTGGACAAAGGTACCACACAACCTCTACAAAGGCACCCATGAATGAGACACTATGACCTCTTGTATGTCATGAGCCCTATGCCCATTGAGTCTTGAACCTAACCACTTCACCCACTTTACATGGCTTAGAGAGGGATCTCTTGGAAACTCTCATTGACCTAGGGAAGGATCTACCCAATAGGACACCTCTTCAACCCTCCCATATTCAAGCTTGACAAGTCGCATAATGTCTTTGAGCACTTAATTGTTTGATATAATGATCTTTGATGCACATGCCTAGGTGGCTCATTTATTGATTGGATTCACTTATCATGATGTGATGACTTSATATCCTTGGAGAGMATGCTTATTTGTCTTTGCAGGACCTAGTTGGTGGACAKTTTTGGAAGAATAAGCCTGGCTTGGACTTCCATGGGGCTTGAAGCCCACAGGTGGATGACAAGGGCCCACATGCCGAATGAGAAAKATCAAACTCGGAAGGCCTAAAATATAACTTGGACGACATAATCTAGCCCCCACATGCCAAACATTTTGCCTAGGAGAGGCAAAACGTCATTTATAGAGGCATGACGTCACCTACGGGGGTTAGGGTTGGTGGTGTGGTTCATGCATTGAAACTTGGATTTCTTGAGGAGAATTGGGCTTTGACCATGAAGGAAGTAACTTGGATACTTGACATGTGTCTTTGACAAGCCTAGCCACCCTCCTCCTACACCAACGACTTGCTTCTAGTGCCAAAACGTCCCCTAAAGGGGTGACGTCCTTCTAAAATTAGGGTTTTCTTATGTGCAAAAATGAATTTTAAATGAATTTTTTAATATTACTTTGTTGAGGGGGAAAGATTAGGGTTTTTGAACCCTAGTCTTGTGGTTTACCCCTGATTATGTGGACAAATTGTCTTTGTGACAATTTGTATAAATAATAGATCATAAGATCTCATTTTAACATAACTCTCCCTCTTTTGAGAAGTACTTGGTCTGAAATTTTCGCTACACTTGGAGTATTTTGCCTCTTGTGCTATGAAATAATGCTTTTATGGTTATGGTTGATGATGATGATGGTGCACTACCTCTAAGAGGTCATTCTATTTCTTTTGTGGAGGTTTACTTTGGCATGTAAAATATTTTTCTTGAATGGTATGGTGTCTATACTTTGTTATTATCATTTGTGATTCAAGTAAGGTATTTTTAGCCAAGGCTAGATAGGGATTATAAGGATATACACCCCTATCCTAGTTTCCACCACTTTATCAATATTTTTTTGCAAGGGTTTAGTTGAGGAAGTAAGAGGATTTGCACCCCTCATCTTCAAACCCTAGCTAGGTTACTTGCCTTGGGAAGTAAGAGGGTTTTCATCCCCAAGGATTTAGTAACCTTAGCTCTTTATTTTTGACCCCATTAACCTATAACTAAAGGCACTAGTCTTGCATTAGAGAAACACATTATGCATTAGGAAACATGATTTTTTCAAGTTTTAAATATCTCTCTTTTGGATAATGATCTTGATGCCTTGGGGATTCTTCCTCCCTTAGGGTGTCTTCTTTCTCCCACAAATTCTTATTGTTGTACTAACTTGTTTCCTACAGCCATTAGGCTGCAGAAAACTCTAACCCTAACCACTCATATCTCACAAACTAACCCTCGACTAACTCTCTAATTTTGCTAGTATAACCTACTAACCTAGGTACATCTGTTGGCCTATCTTTTGGCACTTTTTGATGGTCAGATTTGTTGTTGTACTTCATTGAATCCTATAGCCATAAGGCTGTAAGGATGATATATTGTTGGAAAATTTTAATTTTGTGACAACCATCTTTATTTAGTCTTGAAGTGTTATTTTCGGTCCACATTGGTTACTAGTTTTATTGTTGACATTGCTAACTATTCTAGACCTTTTACTTACTGATTTGGATATAATCTATTGCTGATATAATTGCTGCAAAATAGGGACAATAATATTAACTTGTTGATCCACTTGATATATTTCTTTGCATTTGGATTTTTCTTGTGTCTTGG
Source organism: Picea mariana (assembly GCA_032191745.1). Classification (NCBI taxonomy): domain Eukaryota; kingdom Viridiplantae; phylum Streptophyta; class Pinopsida; order Pinales; family Pinaceae; genus Picea; species Picea mariana. The sequence continues at coordinate 22,076 of JASDQU010738871.1, forward strand.
GTAGGTACAATCATCAGGCAAAGCAACACATCCTTTGGGGCAACATTACTTGGTCAGCAAGGCATCTCCCTTTTCCTCTTTTCCACTTAGTGTACTGACTTCTAGGGGCCTCTCCATTACCTTTTCCTTTCTTCTTTCCTTTCCCCTAGGGTATCTAGGATCACCTCCCAGGAGTGACCTTAGTTACCCCCTAAGTGCGAGACCTACATCGAGGTGACATTGGGTGTAGTGTCCCATAGTTATAGCACTTGATTTTGTGGTGGGGTCAGGATTTTCCCAACCTACAACTTGTGCGATAGCAGAACATATTATCGTGCAAACTGTAGGTTGGGAAAAGCCTGATCCAATCCACAAGATGGAAATAACTGTGGGAGAGTCTACCCACTGTCACCTTAGATAAACCCTCCCCTCACTTTACTTGTCAAATTGCATAGGGTCTTTGAGCACTTGTTTAGTTTGATGAGGTGGTTTTTGATGCAAATGCTTGGGTGACTCTTTTATTGATTTGATTTACTTATCATGATGCATTTGAATTGAGATCCTTGGAGGGTGTACTCATTGTCTTTGCAGGACCTTGCTTGGTGGACAGTTTTGGAGGAACAAGCCTAGCTTAGGCTTCCCGGGGGCATGAAGCCCACATGGTGGATTCCATGGCCCACATAGTGGATGATGATGACAACCTTTGGAGGCTTGAGAGACACCTTAGATGACCTCACTTAGCCCCTACAAGCCTAATGTTTGGCCTTTGGAGGTCGAAACGTCACATTTAGAGGGCTTGACGTCACCCTAGGACTAGGGTTTGGTGTGGTGGTGTGGTTGACTTGACACTTGGCACGTTTTGAATGGAGAGAGACCTTGGCTTGATGGAGGAAACCCTAGCACATGAGAGGGAAGCCTTTGGATGCCCAATTCTTCACCTCCAAGCTCCAATGACTTGCTAGAAGTGTCAGAACGTCACCCTATAGAGGGTTGACATCATCTTAGGGTTTCTTATGTGCATTTTTAGGGTTAAATTTGAATTTAATATTGTAAAGGGACAAAGTAAGGGTTGTTGACCCCTTACTTTGCAGTTTACCCTAAAGTTAATTGGACAAACACTTTTTAGAGGATTTGTAAATAATGATCATTTCTATTTCATTTTCATCATAGCTCTCCCATTTGGAGAAGATACTTGGCTGAAATTTGCACCCTCTTTGGGAAACTTGGATATCTCTCTCTTGTGAAAATGTATTTTGGTGATCTCTCTTGGTATTTTTGTGGAGCTAAGGTGGTGTGCACCTTTGGAGTCTTATTCTCTTGCTTTGTGGTGGAATTTGCTTGGTGACCTATGGTTTTATGTTGCATCTGTCTTGGAATTGGCAAGAAAAATACAAAATTTGTTAGTTCTTCTTGCTTGTTTCATAGTGTTATTGGTTGAAACACCAAGAGGAGTATAAATGCATACACCCTCCATCAAACTTCATCTCATTACTAGTTATTAAGTCAATTTTGGACAAGGTTGTTAGGAGGAGTAAAAGGGTGTACACCCTCCTAGATTTACCTAAGTTTGATTTGCATGCCCTAGGGAGTAAAAGGGTTTACACCCCTAGGGATATTGTATATCCAACTCTTATATCCGAGACTCCATTTACCCATATTTTAAAAGGCACTAATCTGATTTTTTGCATTGGAGAAATAAAATTGCTTGCATTGGATAACATGATTTTACAAGATTTTCAAGTTGTTTAAAGTGGAATCAATTCTTTGCTCTATTAGCTTGTTTGAGCCACTAGGGCATTCTCTTTGGCTAAGGATATCTTACAGTTTTCATAAAATTAAATCTACATCCATTAGGGCTGTTGCAAATTGCTCTCAAACTTTTACTTTTTCTCTCTTTTCAACCGTCAGAATTTGCTAGAAAGCTACCATAATAATCTACTTGTCATTTAGCATCTTTTGGGTGGTTTACTTGTAATTTTTGGTGGTTGGAATTTTCTGTTGTGGCAATCTTTTGCTACATCCATAAGGTTATTATAATATCTATGCAATAACATCATACAACAACCCTATAATACCACTAAATCTTGTGTTAAAGTATTGAGAACTAATCCACTTGTTTTATGCTTCATTTCTCAATAAATCTTTGATGCCTTGTGTGGTCTTATCTGTAGTAATTGGATTTGTTCCTTGCTGATGTATATTCTTGTTTACTGCAATAGTTTGGGACAAAAAGATTAACTTGCTTGTCCACTTAATATTTAGGCTTGTATGCTCATCTTTTCTTGTGCCTCGGGCATGTACAACTATCTTCTTTAGGTACATTACTTCTTGGAAACCTTCCCTTATCGACGAGACTTCATCCCAAGCCTTCCATCTCTCTACAACTTGACCTATAGGGGATTCACTTCCACATCCTCGCTTTCCATATCATTTCCCCCTAGGGTCACTTGAGATTCCTCCCTTGTGTTGGATTTATCCTTCACTAAAGCAAGGGGAGGGTTTATCTAAGGTGACAGTGGGTAGACTCTCCCACAATTATCACCATCTCATGGATTGGGTCGAGCTTTTCCCAACCTACAGTTTGCACGATAACAAAACCTTTCATCTATGTAATGGAAACAAAATCTCTTAGTTACCTTCTCCAAAATAGATTGGCACTCACCTAAATGAAAGGTATCCCTCTCCTTTCCTTGATGGTGGACAACTAATGGATCAACATTTTGTGGATGATTTTAGAAGAGAAAGAAGGATTGGATGACATTGTGCACTACTTGAAAATCTTTTGTGGGGCCTTTGTGTCCAAGTTGCAAATGGCCAAGACTCAATTATTTCGCCTTAGCCATAGGGGCGCACCAAACTTGTTAATGGATCAAGGTTGGGCCCAAATACAAGCTTGTTATTAGTGGTTTTATCCCTCACATTACGAAACAACATTTGTTATGAAACATCATGAAGTGGTCTCACTCCTAAGCCATTTGCCAAGTTAAATATGTGCCAAAAACCCTGAAAGGAAGCATTAATGGAAAAAATCACATGTTTCCAATAGAAAAAGACAAAAAAGGGAAGAGAGTGAGTAATCCTTCGATACACGTGAAACTTTGCATATGTGTCTTGAAAACTTGTGATCTCGTAATAAACTTGAAGAAAAATAATAGTGGCTACATAGAAACACATGTCAAAAAGATCCATAATGGAAACAAAAGTGGTGACTACAAGAACTAACTAACACATACCCATGAAGGAAATCACCAAGTGTCATGCTTTATTACGTCTCCAATGGCTTATAAAAGAAAACACTCTCCCCCGTGACCTCCATCTCCAAAGTTTTCAAAGTTATGTTGTCAGTTTGTTGATCCATTACCCATCTTGTGAGTGTTTCTCGTATGTACTCTTAGCCTCCCTCAATCCCTTTGTATAGTCTTGAGAAAATAAGAGTTTTGGATTGTTATTGCTTTCATCTTGGAAGAGATCTTTTGAAGAGAAATGAAATGATTGAGGAGTTTGGTTTAGAGATTACCATCAATCATAGAGAGCTATATTATTCTACTCATGTTGTCCTTGATTTAATAAGAATTATATTGTTTCCCTTTCCCAAAAAATTCATTGTTCAGATGGATGTATGTCAATATTGCTTCCTTGACATTGGATTTTGATTTGTTGAGGTAATTTCAATATTTGATTATTTGCAGAGTTTTTAATCTTTCCAAAGAAAGAGTAAGATCTTGTATGTTTTCTTGTGTGCAAGAGAAGCTATAATTAACAAAGTGGATTCACTTCAAGACCTACAATTTGTTATTGGTGATTTTAGCCATCACACGACGAAACCACATTTCTTATGAAACAACATCAAGAGGTCCACTTCTAAGGCATTTTCTAAGGTCAATACTTGCCAAATCCCAAAAGGAAGCATTAATGGGGAAAATGGCATGTTTCACATTGAAAAAACTAGAAAATGGAAGATTGCTAGTAATCCTTCACTGCATGCAGACATTTGTGCATGTGTCCTAAAAAGTCATGGTCTTGTAATAAACTTGAAGAAAAGGCACATGGTTTCATAGGAATGTGTGTCAAAAAGCTCAATAACAAAAACAATTGAAGTGACAACTCCAAGAAGACCTAACCGACACATACCCATGGAGGAAGTTACCAATTGTCATGCTTTATTGCCTCTCCAATGGCCTAAAAGAAAGCAATCTCCTCCATGATTTCCATCTCCATATTTTTCAAAGTTGTGTTATTAGTTTGTTGATCCATTACCCATCTTGTGAGTGTTGTAGTTATGCACTCTTAGCCTCCCTCAATATCTGTATATTGAATCTTGAGGAAAGAAGAGTTTTGGATCGAAATTGACTTTAGCTTGGAAGAGATCTTTCAAAAAGGAATGAACTATTCAAAAAACTTGATTTGAAGACTATCAACATTCAAAAATAGAAAGGCTTATTGTTGTACTCATGCTCTCTTAATTAACAAGAATCTTGCTATTTTCCTTTCCCCGAAATTCATTGTTTATTTGGATGGATGTCAATATTGCTTCCTTGACATTGGATTTTGATTTGTTGATGTACTTCCAATATTTGATTATGTGTAGATGTTTCAATCTCTCCAAAGAAAAGAGTAAGGGGTTAAATGTTTTCTTATGTACGGGTCTTGAAGTACATCTACAAATAAAACTAACAAAAAAGGAGTGCCTAGGGAATCTCCTCCCTAAAGTTGGAAAGGAGATAAAAGGCATAATATCCTAAGAGAATGGAGGTACACACATAGTAGATAAACCTTTAGCAATGGAGTAGAAAAGTTTTCATAAACCTATGTTTGAGTCTAAGTATTAACTTGTATATATGTCTAATTCATGAAGTCTTAATACTCATCTCAATATATTTACTTACACTAAATATCTTTGTATCAAATAATATCTCACTTAGCCATCGAATAGATATTAAATCCTTGTGTGACCCCCTGACGTGGCGGAAGGATTCTGATCCTTACTCCTTTAAAAATTATCTATCTAGTACTAATCTTGGGGTACTCGGTGTTAACAACTGTCCTCGACCGGTTATTTTAAAATTTTGGAGTAACTTGTCATTTTTGGCAGACTTTAGTTAATGGCTTCATAACTATTGTTAATCCCGATATTGTTAGATCAGTCTGTTATTTCGATTTACAATCCTTTGAACAAGTGCAACAGGTTGCGATATATTATCTCTGAAGATAATAAAAGATTTTTTACTCAAATTTATGTAAACTTATCGAGTTTTCTTTGCCTTTGAGGTTTTCCATTCCCCTTAGAGGGTGTGTCAGTGCTTTAGCTCGTTCCTATAATTAAAATATGTCATTTCAAAAAAACCTAAATTTATTTTAGAGCTCAGCGTTTCTATCACATGTATCCATAAGCAGCTGGTTTTTTGAATAGCAGTTTTTAGTATATAGTGGAGGTTTTGTGTTCGTAGAGATTGTCCTAAAATTTTTAACTGTATGTCAAATCACCTCTGCCAAAAAAATGAATGGAAGTCTGCCCCACCAATGCCAGCAAGCTGTCTGCCACCAGATCCATTGGGTTTCTAACCCGATAGCTATCAATTAACTTACCAAAAGAATTAACAATGGTTTCATACTACACATTTGGAAAAATAAGAAAAAAAAAAAAAGTGTCTTATTTCATAATTCAATGGTAACTTACCAAAAGAATTAAAAATGATTTCATAACTACACATTTGGAAAAATAAGAAAATAAAATTATAAAAAGAGTCTTATTTCATAGGTCAATGGATTCATTTCACGTGACTTGGTTTATATAGAATTGATGGGTAAAGTGTCTCCATTCAATGTGTTTTGAGAGTTGTGAAAGGGGCTAATTCAATATGAACATATGTATGGTTTTTATTTTATATTTGTTATAAAATTATTTTATCAATAGAGTTGTACCTTACAAGAAAGTGACACTCATATATAGTCATGTCAAAATTAATTTCAAACATCGAATGAAGTGAAGGTTGCAATACCACTATCAATTTATTGACCGATGAGAGGTCATAAAAATACTAATTTTGTTATATTGAATTTTTTTTTTTTTATTTGTTAGGTTCAACATTAAAATTTATACACATTTTTTAAGTCAACATAAAACTAATATGAAAATCAATGCTAACGCATTGCTAAATACTACCTCCATGCCTCTGATAGTGTAATAATCATATTTTCCTTTGTTTATGTCTTATTAAACTATAAATGATAGGATAGCTACTATATAAATATCCCTTATATAAGGATTATATATAAATAAAGTAAAAGATAAATGTATCTTATTTAAATGCAACTTAATATTTGGATAAAAGGGTTGTTAAATACTTAATATTTATGGCTTTGACATTTAATTCACAATATAGGATACGATGTTATGGTCTTAGTAATAATAATAATATTATTAAATGGTCTTAGTATACTTTTGTAAAACATAAACATATATAGGATACGATGTTATGGTCTTAGTATATTTTTGTAAAACATAAACATATATATGCAATAGTATTCTTACTTATTGATTATATTGAGAGTATGTTTTGTTATTTAATTTTTGTTTTAAGGGAATATGATGTTAATGACTTTTGTGAGAGTATGCTTTGTTATTTAATTTTTGTTTTAAGGGAATATGATGGTAATGACTTTTGTGTAGCAATGTTATTATTAATTGGAGGGTCTATCCTTTATTAGTTACTTAACCGTACAATTCAATAAATAAAATGATATGATTAATTTAGATTTTAATTTAATGTTGACTTGGTTATTTAAATTTTATATTAAGGAAAGTAATGTTATCAAATAGTTAAATATAAATTTGAGTGGTATGTCAATTCTTCTTAGTCAGCGTTTTGGATATTGCAATATAATCGTCAAGTTTGTACTAGATTAAGAATTTACAGTTGTGACTTGTTGAGTATCTTGAAATTGTGAACATGGTTAGTAGACGATTTTATTATTATTATTATTATTAATTTCAAATGGTTGATGAATCTTGTTATGATTCGATAATTGAATTGATGAAATTGATGAGCACTATGTGCAACAAAATGATCATGTGTAATAAACTATCTCTTAAACATTAGACTAGGAACAATTTATGGTGTAGATATCTTCAAGTCCTCATAATAGCTGCCAGTCCTGAGACCTTAAATGGTCAAAATCTATTGGAAGAATCCTGGACTATGAGCATTGATTATGTGTCTTGAAGGTCCTAACCTTGCAGGTGTAGGTTTTGAGCGGGGGTTATGTGATGATAATGGTTATTATATTATGCGATTTATGTTATAGACTTCACTTGGAAAATTGTTTAAATAATTTTTTTGTATGTTATTATGGCATCAATAATAATTGTTGCTACATTGTATGTGTTTACATTAATGCTTCCTCACTGGAAAAATTGGCACAATGTTCAGTTGATTATCTTAATTTTGTATATGTTATTATTTAAATTGAATAAACTCGTAATGATACAAAAAGGAAAAACAAAATATGACATTTTATGCTTTCTTTTAGATGGGCACTACACTACGCAAATTATACTCATGATTGTCCACTTTTACCTGAGATTCTTTGATTGAAGGAAGTGACTAAGAAATGTTGTGCAACAACCAATCAACCTGCCACTCAATCTACCCCTCCTTCATTGTTGCAACCAACTATGTTGTGAAACTCTTTTTTAACAAAAATGTTTGTATCCATACCAAAAGCCCCTCCTTCTAGTCAACTTGCCAATTCCAACCCTTTTAGAGATGGTACTTACCAAATATTGCACATGAATTCAACCGATGTTAATATATTAACCCGATCTCTTCAATATGGCATGCCCCTTGAAGCACTGTCTACTGACCCAAGTGATCCCCCATGTACCTTTTTATATTCTCCAACCTTTGGTTGATCTCTCCCCCAAGATGCCAAAGGTTCCTTTATGTCAGAATTCCCCCAACCCTCATGCATGGGTTGCCCATAACTACAACTTAGCTCGTGATCTAGCTCAATCTCCTACTAATATGTCATCCTTAGAAGTCCTTCAGACTTTCCCTTTGGAACAAAAGGCCTTTCTATCTGCATTGGGAATAGTATAACCTTCGGATGATTAGATGATTAATTTTGATATCGATAAAGCTAAGCCTCCTCTTCCCCATTTGGTTTCCTTTCAACTTCTAGTTACAATTAAGAACGCCAATATTCATCAATGCATTACTGATGAAAGCACATCTACTTGCATGATGTCAACTCATGTTTGGAATAAATCAGGATTTCTCGAGCTTATTCCATCTATGATTACCCTTAGTGCATATGATGGTTGACCCTCCCAACCAAAAGGGTTGTATCAAAATTGTCCCATCCATTTAGCTCGAAAATAAGTGCTTCTTGATGTTGAGGTTATAGATACCCCCTTGGACTATAACATTATTTTAAGGTGTAGTTTTATGTATTCTATGAAGGTGGTTGCCTCTTCAATTTTCTATATGATAAGATTCCCCCATGATGGCAAGGTCATTGCAATTGATCAACTTACCTACCACGATCCTAAATCTCAACTAGATCCTGACAATGTTGTTCCTTCTATGGATGGGAATCAAATGATTTCCTCTTATTATGATGTTAGTCTTAGAGTCTTTAAAGATTCTACATTACTCGATGCATATTATGGTCCTCCCCTAGTAATCACCCTGTTGGGGCCTTCCAATCTTGTATGGTGACAACATCCCAACAACCTAAGGCCTCAAAACCTTTATCGCTCGAGGCTTCTTCCCCATATCCTTCTTTCAATACCATAACTCCAATATCCTCAACCCCATCATGGGGAGGGAATCCCCCTCCTAGGATTCCCTTTTCCCAAATGACTTTCTTATTACCCCCTCTAGGAATAATAAGTACATCTGTGATGGATACGTTGATTTTACCCGACCTTACTCTGGGGACAACAATATAGTAACTTGGATCCGCCTATCCCTCATACACCCTCTCTTATTCCCTACTCTAGGTGTAACGTTCCCCAACCACCCTCGTTGGGAACAACACCACTAGTCCAAAACCAAACTTCTCTCACTTGAAATAAAAGAACTTCTCATGCTATGAAACCAATTTGTAACGTCCCCAGCCTTACATGCTGGGTCATTGCCTCTTGAAAGTGTCTATCATGCTCTGGTATACATATATATATCTAATGCAAATTTAAATAAAGATAAAGATTCTGTTCATACACATATTCATGCGGAAGCGACAATAACACATACATGCAATTCTGATAACATTCAGACATGTACCTAAACACAACATTTAACATAGCATGTAGAATTAACATAGAGTTGATACTTATCTTTTTATGAAGAACCACCGACTGCGTGAAAACCTTCCACGAACCTCCCAGCCTTAGACCACACTACTCCAAGCTATCAACAGTGGGTCACCCCTGAGCTGGGACTAAGCTCCACCCAGGGAAAAGGAATCCTAGGCTAGGTCGAGGCTATGGGAAGCTGCACAATGCAACATGAAGGATTCTCTCCAAGGAGCCTACTTATGCCCATCGTTCACAGACTCTCATTCCCCACATGCATGTACCACCCCAGGAATATGCACCTTCAATGTTCCATAGTCCATCGACTTCTCCACTTCCCTTCCAGGGCTTCAACAATAGGTCAGATCAAGAATTATCAAAATTCTATAGCTGCTGCTGGACTCCCTCCAGGAGAAATCACTTTCCCAACAAACTCTCTCACCTGGAGAGAGTTGCTCACAGGACTGACAACCTGCTTCTTCAACCACGAGCCTGACAACCCTCCTCTTCAAACCACAACAACCAAAATCGAGTAAGGCAAGGGAATGATTCAACAAAATACAAAGGTTCACAATGGCGGAAATGGCTCTAGCTGCGTACCTGCTCAGTGTGTGCGTGAACGGAACAAGGGATGGCAAGAATCATGAGAGTGAACTCATGAGGAAAGATGGCCAACAATGGTCAATGCTTAGAATGCTTTGAGCGAGAATTGGTGAGAATGGTCAGCCTGCCTGTGTGAGTGCGTGGGTAGCCTAGCCCTAATGTTGAGCGCACAAGGAAGATGGAAAAAATGGTGAACGAACCCCCCCACAATGGTGGGAATTCTCACATAAATCTGCATGCATCTTGGGTGACACTTGGCTCTCCAGGAGCTCATTCTCTCCACTTGGAGTTTATTCCTTTCCCAAAGGAACTTAGGATAACAGGTTTTTATTTCCCAACTTTAGTATTTTTAGGAAATACATTATAATATTCCCTTGGGTTAATCCCTCAAGCTTAGCCCCTCTTTCCTAGCCTCTCAGCCCCATCCCTTTCCCTACCCAGTGGAGCTTAATCCCCCATAACTCTTTCTTCGTGGTCGGTCTACACGCAACAATGTATTTCTATTAAAAATATGCATAATTACATATACAAAAATAGGCTCTCCGGCCTAGCAAACATACAAGTCTCCCAGCTTATAAATATTTGGCTCACTAGTCTATAACATCATTAAGTGTCATTAAAATTCAATAGGGGCTCGACCTTGGGGTATTACACTAAGAATAGTAAGTACATATGTGATGGCTACATTGAGTTTACCTAACCTTACTTTGGGGACACTAGTCTGGTACTTGGATCCTCCTACCCCTCCCACACCCTCCGTGCCAACTCCTCATTTGGTACTCACACATGTTCAACCTTCAGGTACTACCCTTATGTCTTCTATGGAATCTACATAGGCCCAGTCAATCCCTACTTTGTATGAGAAAGGAGTTTTCATGGGGGGGAAATATGTTGAATTTTTATATAAGAGATAATATTGTATATGAGATGATGTGCTAGATTATATATGTATATATATAAGATGATATTCAATATGAATATATTATTACAATGATGAGTGTTCCATATATATAGAACATATGGTGGCCATCCTTGAAAGGATGCATCCCTTGGATAATAAATAATTACATATTTATTATATATAATTTATACTTTGTATTATAAATATCATGTCATATATTGTATGAAAAATGGTTGGCACTAAGAAAGGTGGATCTCATCCAGCATGAAAAAGGGTTGGCACTGAGATCGAAGGTACACATGATGAGGTACAGATGCATTGCAAAGTAATGGATGTCATGGTGACATGTTGAATCTATTTGAGAGCTACCCATAGGCCTTGGATGCATTGGTTGTGAAGTCATGTTGTACTATGGATATCCGATGAGTCTAGAGTGAAGTTTGTATACTTCGGAGACAAGCTTTGGCATAATGAAGAATGTCTCCCTCATTGAGAGGGAGTGTTGATGTTTGAACAACATCGACAATACATTCTTCCATATATATAATATACGTTTTCTTTAATATTACCCCTCACCCTCACCCTCCCACCCTCATATATGAGGGTGGGGGTGGGGGGTGATATTAGATAAAACATATAATACCCTCATTTATGATGGTGGGGGTGTGGGTGGGGGCGGGGGTGATATTAGAGAAAACATATAATATGTTTTCTCTAATATCACCCCCGACCCCCACCCTATGTTTTCTCTAATATCACCCTGCACCCCCACCCTCATATAACACCCCCACCCTATGGAAGAATGTCTTGTTGATGTTGTTCAAACATCAACACTCCCTCTCAATGAGGGAGACATTCTTCATTATGCCAAAGCTTGTCTCCAAAGTATACAAACTTCACTCTAGACTCATCAGATATCCATAGTACAACATGACTTCGCAACTAATGCATCCAAGGCCTATGGGTAGCTCTCAAATAGATTCAACATGTCACCATGACATTCATTACTTCGCAATGCATCTGTACCTCATCATGTGTACCTTTGGTCTCAGTGCCAACCCTTTTTCATGCTAGATGAGATCCACCTGTCTTAGTGCCAACCCTTTTTCATACTCGATGAGTTCCACCTGTCTCAGTGCCAGTCCTTTTTCATGTTGGATGAGAAAACTTAGTGTCAACCCTTTTTCATGCTGGATGAGTTCCACATGTCTCAGTGCTAGCCCTTTTTCATGCTAGATGAGAATACTCAGTACCAACACTTTTTTATGCTAGATAAGTTCCATTTGTCTCAGTGCCAACCCTTTTTCCTGCTGGATGAGAATACTCAGTGTCAGTCCTTTTTCATTATAGATGAGAACACTCGGTGCCAACCCTTTTTCATGTTGGATGAGTTCCACCTGTCTTAGTGCCAACCCTTTTTCATGCTAGATGAGTTCCACCTGTCTCAATGCCAACCCTTTTTCATGTTGGATGAGAACACTCAAATGATACCAAATAAAATGCCTTTACAATAAAAAAGGCATAACCTTACTTGTATCAATCCACATGCATATTTTGTAAAAAAAAAACAAGACAAATCTACTTATAGAATGAAATGAATAAATCTAACTTCATAAACAATAGAGTGCTTACTGCCACCTACCATCTTTATGAAATTTTAAAGTTTAAAAATATCACAAACAAATGCATCTCCCATTAATACCCTTGGGCTTCTTTATAATACATCTGTTTGTGGTGGATGTTGTTTGCAAATATCAAGCCGAGACCAGTCCTGCTATAGGCGACAAAGAAATCAAATTGGAAAACCATGATTTTTCTATTGTCATCTCTTCCTCCATTTACTTCATCCTTTTCGAACGATAAATTTGAAATAGCCTATGAACCCTCAAGGAAATTATTTTCCCAGTAAATGGAACGATCTGAGTGTTTTTATAACCATGAATTGACTATAAAAGCAATATTCTAAATATTAGACTTAGCAGTAGAATTATTTATAATAATATTAATAATATTGTATATAATAATATAGAATTGTATATTAGACTTAACAATGGAATTCTAAATATTAATAGAATTGTATATAATAATATAATATATTTTTAAGGTTACGATCAAGCTATGTACCAGATTCCCTGTTTGTGGGAGAAGAGAATCCCTCACACATATTATTAACAATTAATTATCATGTTCTTAATCATTAATTATTGAGATTATATAAAATAAATAGATTAATGGTTTTTTTAAGAAATTGTATTCATCTACACATTTAAAACCTACAATTTAAACAATAAAAAATTGCAATTTTATCAATGATTGAATTGCTAAATTTCAATGATAATTAACCAAAAAATTTAAAAATTCAATTTAAATATATAGAATTGCCATGCTAAATAACATTTCTCCATTACTAAAATATTTCCGTTTTATTAAAAAAAATAGAAAAAACATAGATTATTTATTTGTTCTCTAAAATCGATTAAATTACTATGAATTTTTATTATAAAATGTCATTTGGTAGTTCAAAACGATAATTATGCTTTAGTATAATTTTAAAATTATCTGAATTCATTGTGATAAGAAGTGAAATGCATTTAGAAATTTGGGCATTCTCCAAAATTCAGTATTAATTTTTTTTTTCTCAAAATTCGTTTTTTTAAAAAACCCGAAGTTGTGAATTTATGGGAAGGATTGTTGTAAAATCCTTCGAGAAATATATTTTTGTTAATTTTTATTTTCAAATATTTTTTGGGTTTTGGGTGTTTTTTTTAAAAAAACCAGAAGTTGTGAATTTATGGGAAGGATTATTGTAAAATCCTTCGAGAAATATATTTTTGTTAATTTTTATTTTCAAATATTTTTTTGGGTTTTGGGTGTTTAATGAAGGCCTTTAAACATTTTATTATTTTGTAGTATGTCATAAAATTTTTGTTAAAATTACAATTTTGGATTGTTAAAAGTATTGTTTTTATTAAAAAATGAATTCAATACTCTCCAATATTTTTATTGCAATTTGTTTTTTCAATATTAATTATTGATATTTACAATTTCAATTTAAAATGATTCTAGTATGATTTTAGATAAAAAAAAATTGATCTCCCTAGCATTCAAGAAAAATCAAATTTGTAAAATGTTAAGATTATGGCCTCAATAAATCATGTACCTTCATGATGCTCACCCTACAACCACATTATTGGAATATCAATTATTTTAAGTCATTTAATGAAAGCTTGTTATACAAGCTTGGACACCTTATCTTCATGGCTCCCACTCGAATATATGTGCTATAAGCATTGCCAATCTGTCCATTTGACTTTTGGCATCTCATTTATTTTCCACTCAATGTTTTTGGCTCCCACACTCTATTATAATTACAATTTATCCATTCTCTTTGCCTCCACTTTTGGCTTTGCAAAACCCAAAAATAACCATTGTACCATCGAAATTGAGAAAGGGAACCTTGAAGGGAATTGGGGAGAGACACATCCCAAAAAGGGACTAGTGAAAATCATTTGACACCAAAGAGGTACAACATGTTATTGATGTTGATAGGGGGCATGTGGAATTTTGACCATGGGCTTGGTGTCAGTGGCCGTTTGTGAATCAATCCAAGAAAAAATGAGTGAGATTGATTGGACATCATTTCATGTTTTGATTTCCATCAATTTAACTTCCCTTTCCTCCTTTGTAGTTGTGTCATTTCAATGTCCATCTACAACATGTGTAAAGAATCAATTGTATTCTCATTCACAAATCTCCTCCATCCAGAACACACTTCCATGGATCTCCATGGATAACACATGGTATGTCATGGGAAGAAGAGAAGAACAAATACCATGCATGATAATATATTATAATTATTGTAGCTAGCATGACCTAGGGTACTGAAAAAGACATTATAAATATAACTACCTTGAGGTGGTGGGTTGTAGATGGATCCCATATCGTTCTTGCATGTGTGTGGGTGTGTGCATTTTTTCAAAAGTCTTTTGGGATCGTTCTTCCTCTTAATCAATGGTTGCAGGGGTTGCATTAAGGGAAACTTGAGGTCTAAAATGGGTCTCCTAAGGAAAATGATAAAATAAGAGTTATGACTTTTCATGGGGAAAGAAAGAAAACTGTTTTTTTAATTGTATTTTTGACTTATCTCCTTACAATATTACTCAAATTTCAAGTGTAGGCACTCATGGGATGTGGAATTAAATTCTACATCCAATGAGTACCCACTTTTCATACTTTTGATAGACCCATAGTGAGATAAGTTGGAAATACATGAAAAACCATGTTTCTTTCATGTATTTCCAATTTATCTCATTATGGGTCTATCAAAAGCATAAAGAGTGGGTATTCATTGCATGCTGAATTTAATTCCGCATCCAACACAGAATTTAATTCTACATCCAATGAGTGCCTACACTTGAAATTTGAGTAAACTTATAAGGAGATAAGTAAAAAATATGATTACAAAATTTAGTTTTCAAAATATATCATATGATCATCACCAAAAATTTATACCCTCCATGTGCCTATCTTTCACATAGTAAAATCCCCCCAAAACAAAAGAAAACCTCGCTATGCAATATGGAAAAAGGATCATTATAGTTTTCACTACAAACTCTCTCCAAATGATCCTTTAAGTTATTACATAAATATAGAGAAGTATTTTGAGAAAAAAAATAGACACATTAAAATGAGAGAGAGAGAGAGAGAGAGAGAGAGAGAGAGGGAGGGGGAGAGAGGAGGAGATGAAAGAGAGAGATAGGGGAGAGGGAGAGAAGCGGAGGTAGGGAAAGA
>JASDQU010738871.1:50449-92645 GCA_032191745.1 Picea mariana
GGGGGGAAGAGAGATTGAAAATTAGGCATAAGAGTGCACATGTTTTCTTAGAGCGCATGCACATTCTTAGAGCACGTGTGAGTTCCTAGAGTGCATGTGCATTCTTAGGAGCGTGTGTGCATTCTTATGAGCACATGCGCGTTAGTGTTAGTTCCATTTTATTTTTTTTAGGGTGGGAATGACAACTCTAACATACACGTTTGTTGAGTTAGTTTCCTCTGATTTTGGTTCAGGATGAAAAACCTAGTAGTTTGGTATGCAAATACATAAAAACCTCCATTTTTATTAATACCTCTCAATATCTCTATTTTTGACATTATTTTTCAATCCATTGTCAATTAAACTACAAACATAGATAGAGTCATGTATGCACATTATATATATATATATTAGAAAGTTAATATTGTTTACCATTTTTAATATATTTTTGTCTTGACATATATCAGAATCCTAAAATACATACATGCTATAACTTTCTATAAACTTAACCATTTTAAAAACAAGTTATACGTTGCACTAGAAGAGACTGATATCTACAATATAAAATAAATAAAAAATGTTTGAGAATGTTAAGACCCTCATAGCCTACACTAACCGAACGCCTTGTAATTTCAAGGATATATTGACTTTCATAATTAAAAATATATATATATAATTAATATTATAAATTTGAAAAAATACATTTCACTAGAACAATGGGTTGTCTACAATTATGCAATTTTTTTAAGGAAATTTTGTTGTTAAGTTACTCAACAATTGCACTAACCAATAGATATACCTTATATTTTGCTTGAAAAATAACATACCACTGTTAGAAAAACTCAAATTTCACATAGTTATTCATAATTCATATAAATAGAAGTTATGTATTCGAAAATATCATTAAATTTTCGACATTTTATTTTTTTACACCATATTCAAATTCATTGTAAAAGTACCTTGAATAATCCCTCCAAGTTAACAGGTTGTTGTTTTTTCATGTTTTCATTGCCACTAACGCATCATGAGAGGTCATCATTAGCTTGCACCCACCCTTAGGTGTGTGAAAGTAATTTTCTACCAAGTATTTATTTTTCTAGTTTTATGCCATCCACTGAGTAGATCACATCCCCATATATCCATGCTTCCTAAGAAATTATTTGTAGTTCATGGTTGTGAAATCACTTTCAACAATTTCATTGTGCCATTCTTTGAATTTATTGACAAAATGCTTACTAATCTCTTTTGGCTTCTTCTTCTTGTATAGTTGAATTCATACTCATTTAAGCTCTCTAGCTCTATCTTTTCTCTATTTTGGGAATGAACAACCACTCCATTTTGTCCACCGCTTCATGCAACATAAATAGTTAAATACTTTGTATAATAGAGTATGATATATTTTTTCAAACTAAAACTATATGGAATTAAGATATAGAATAGTATTTTAAATATGTGGGATTTATATAAAGCTATATGTGAGATATAATTATGACCCTCTTCACTTGGGTTGTTGTTCCTAGTAAAATAATTGTTGTTAAGTTATATATAATTTTTTCATGAATAATTGACTTGATCTTGTATCTAGAAGAATCTAATATTTACCTTTAATATCATCCTCTAAATGTTCAAAAACACCTAAATTTTTTCCATAAAATATGTTAGAAAATCGAATAGAAAATTATGAATACATACAATGCAAATATAAAACATTCCATTATACCCTTAAAAAAATGCAAATAATAAAATCCACAATATCACTTTTAATATTTTTGTTGAATCCTAGCATGTGATATTGTGAGGAAGCATACATTTACAAGGTCATTACAAGCACTCTTCCTCTTGAAATTAGTCATTTAATCTTGGAAAGACTTAAAAGACAAAAATGAATTATGCTCGATAAATATACTTTTAAGTATAAAATATATGAAAATAAATATACTTTTAGGTATATATAAAAGAAAATACCCTCCATAACTTGTCATTAAATATTTTAATAATTAATAACAAGAATATGTTTTTGAAGGTTGTTTATATTTTAAAGGTTCTTCAACATAGAAGAATCTCAACATGAAACTGAAGGAATAAGATGGAAGAGGGGTAGGTGAGCTTTCTCGATATATTGAGTAATGGCAGTAGGGTTAACCAGTATCAGTTAATAAGTGATGGTTGGTCCAATCTCACTAATTTGTTGATCACGCCGGTTAGGGAATTCATTCATAGTAGTTCATAAGGTGGTTCGCGGTTCCCAACGATTCTTTTAGGAGCCTAATTTGGTTGGTTTTCGCCCCACATGAAACTAAAAGAATAATATGGAAGAATCTCCACATGAAACTGAAGGAATAAATGGTACACAAATTCAATGCATTGAATGCAGTTATTTGATCGGTCTTTGGGGTGATTGCTATTGCGACCATGAATTTTCTCTAAGTGACCTCAACCAAAGGTAGAGGGATGATTATAGGACATGATTTCTGGTCCTCCTTTGGAATATGAAATGAATTGGGATTTCCAATCTGTCTCCAGACAATCATGATTATGACAAACTCCAATAGGTTTCTTAGATGGTCCTTCAAAACCACATAATGATTTACATGATTGCTTATAATGTACATGGGGTGACTGTCCAATTGCATTGGATGTACTTTGAATTCATGGAACCTTAGGTGGGAGAAAGTTTGAATTCCCCAGATAATGAAGGAGGACAAAAAATCACTCAGGTGGGAGAAAATTTGAATTATGTAGACAATGAAGGAAGACATATAACTACTTAGGTGGGAAAAAGTTGCAGATGATGAAGGAGGACATAAAACCACTCAGGTGGGAGAAAGTTTGAATTCCATAGATAATGAAGGAGGGAAAAAATTGCTTCATTTAGTCATCCAAATATTGATATATCCATTTTTGATAATTCAGTGCAAGAACTAAATAATACTTCTCGATCTACTCAAGAAAGATGAAAAAATGTATATCCAGCGGAAGTGCATGAGAATGAAGATAATTCGAAGTGTAGACATGTACTTCTTTGACTTACATTGACATGTATTCCTCGACATCAATTTCTAAAACTTGATATTCTGGGGGGGAATATAAATTGGGAACAAATTCACCATGATGTGGAGTCCAACACATTGGAGTTAAGATGGACATTTTACGAAATTGTTATCCATGAAGAGAATAATACAAATAGTGAAGAAGACAACTCTATGACTGAGAATGAAGAATCTCAATATTTGGATGGATATGAAGATGAGAATCATGACCCTCCTCTTACAACTAAGTCAACGATAGAGAATTTGGCTACCTAAGTAATCAACCATGAACAAGGAGATGTAATTTGTTTGATCTACAGTGACATGATACCTCTAGGTGAGGGAGCAAAAGAACTACCATGTACACATCTCTATCATATAAAATGCATCATTCAATGGTTTAATATGAGAAACCTTTGTCCACTCTATGGATATGAGATGCCCACAGACGATCCAAGCTAATCTGATGATCCAGACTATGAAGAGTTAAAGCAATGAGGAAGTTTCATATCTATCTTTCTTTTGCATGATTTCTTTCTAGCTTGTTAATTTCAATGGACACAATTAGTTAAATGATCCCTCCCTGTCATAAATAGTTATTTTTTTCTATATTTACATATGGATGGGAATCTTTTTCACAATTTCATTTGTTGAGGTTTCATTTACATGTATTTTTTTTCTTTTGCATTTAGCTATAGAGGAGAATGATTTTCATAATTGCATTGGTTGATGTTTCATTTCTAGTTCTTTTAAATTGTATTTAGTTATGGATGAGAATTGTTTCAAGAATTTCGATAGTTGAGGTTTCACGTAGAGTTATTTTACTCTTTCTTTAGCTATTGATGAAAATTATTTTCATAATTTCTTAGTTGAAGCATCCTTTACAGTTCTTTCCTCTGTATTTAGCTATATATTTGAATCATTTTCTTAATTTCTTTAGTCGAGGCTTCCTTCACAATTATTTTCATTTCTTTACTTATTAATGTAAATTATTGTCATAATTTCATTGGTTGAGGCTTCCTTTATAGTTTTGTGCCATAAATAATTTCTTAGAGGGCTCAATTCCAAGCTTAAGGATACTATTAAGATTCTACAAAAAAATGTTACATATGTTTCATTTCTATTTATTTTCACTATTTACAAGCCTCATCACAAGAATCACAAGACAATTACTACTTCACACTGATTAGCTTGTTAAAACCTATGGAATTCATTGTAATTTGGCAGCGATTTCAGTTCCATAATTTTTTTATGCATTGTTTTATTTTACAGAAATGCTCAGAGTGTTTGAATTTTTAAAAGTGGATTGAGTTGTAATGTGTTTGTCTCTCAAGTTCAAGGATATTTGAGTTATAATGTTCCTGTTACTCCCCCATCCTAGGGGTAACTAAGGAGATGATGTCTCAAGGCTCGTAAGTAGCAGACATGGACTATCGAAGGCCAGATTGTAAATTCTAACCTTGTACAATATCTACTGCAAACAGATATTCAAAAAAGAACAGAAAAGATACAATGGCAAATACAAACATTACACAAATATTTTTCCCCTTGAAACCCAAACCGGGAAAACCAACATATTCTATATTCATTCATGTGTTACAATGTTTACAATACAAAATACATATAGGAGCCAGCGACATCCAAAACCCTAACCCAATGACCTGGATTAGTCCAAAACCCTAATTCCTTAACCGAAAATAGAAAACCATCAACAAAGAAACCATGTGCTGAAAAAACACCTAAATATAATGCGGTCCCGATGCAAAAAATATATTTTCGGGGGTGCTGCCCCCGAACCCCCAGGCGGGGGTCTCCGCTCCGCTGCACCCCCCCTACACACCCGACGCAGACACTACTACTCATGCAAAGAATATAACACATACCCAACACAGATGACCAATAGAGCCCACATTGAGCAGATAGAGCCCCTCCTCTTCACTACACATCACCATTGATTTTCAACAACATAACAATGTTTGCCACACCAATCTGACCCCTAGAAGACAATAAGTCTTGCTTCGTGAGGTAACAATCCCAACCTCATGGTGAGTGTCACCATAATATTTGAAGCATTTGAGCAGGTTGCAAAGAGTCCTTTCTTAATTGTGGAACAATTTCTTGGAAATTATATCTTTTGCCTATTTCACCTTGGTGGTTGTCATGGTATCCCAATAAGTTGGCCACCCTTAGAAAAATAGTTTCTATTGGGGAGTCTCCTTGAATGGTCATCATACCATTCTGACTTATACTTACCACTTTCCACACTCCTCCCCCTTTGTTTCCTCACCTTTTGGTTTTTTGGGTTCATTGACCCCAAGAAGGGTTTGTACCTTTTTTCATGGGAAGAAAAGGATAAAGGCCCAAAGTTATTGCATCTAGCACTGTAAAAATCAAAATCGATAATA
Organism: Picea mariana; assembly: GCA_032191745.1. Classification (NCBI taxonomy): domain Eukaryota; kingdom Viridiplantae; phylum Streptophyta; class Pinopsida; order Pinales; family Pinaceae; genus Picea; species Picea mariana. The sequence goes on from JASDQU010738871.1 coordinate 55,863, forward strand.
TGTCCTTCTATATGCTCTCCCTAAGGTCCTCAGAGCCATTAAATGATTCTCTATAAAAAATAAAGGACCTTTTAAATGAAAATAAATAAAAAGTGTCTTGCTTGATGGGGTAATGCATTGTCGTGATCTTTAATTTCCAGTGCACGTAGCACTCAATGTATTCTAACTTCAAGTGGCATTGTGGTGCTCTTTTTTTTTTCCATTGCACATAGTACTCAATGTTTGGACCATAAAAAAGAAAGGAAAATAAAGGGCTTGGAAAAATGTTGCATTGCAAATGAAGGGATGCAACACACCCTCCACAAAGGAACCCATAAATGAGACAATATGATCCCTTGATATGTCAAGAATGTTGGGTATGTGTTATATTCTTTGCACGACTAGCTCTTGTGTCTGCTACGTTGCACTGGGTACACAAGGGGGTTTGGGGGGGGTGCTAGCCGCTCCCCTTTCAGGGGATGTAGGGGGGAGATAGCCCCCCTATGCGAGGTTCAAGGGAATCACCCCCGAGAATTTTTTTTGCCTCAGGAAACGTGTTACATTTTTTCCTCATTTTTCATGTCACCTCAATTTTTGTGTCCATTGTTGGGCGGAATTTCTACACATGATTTTTGCCGATGGTTTTCTATTTTCAGTTAAGGAATTAGGGTTGTTGACTAATCTAGGTCATTGGGTTAGGGTTTTGGATGTTGTTGGTTCATAAATGTATATTGTATTGTAAACAATGTATCACTATGAATGAATATATAATATGTTGGTTTTCCCGGTTTGGGTTTCCAGGGGAAAAATCTCTGTGTAATGTGTGTATTTTCCATTGTATCTTTTTTGTTCTTTTATTGAAAATCGGTTTGCAACAAAATATTGTACAAGGTTAAAATCTACATTTGGTATCCGAGCTTTGTTGGCTTCAGGGGGACGCCTTTGTGGTCAAGGGTTTGGCTCAAGACTGTGATAATCCTTGTTACAGTGGGAGATCTGTGGTATTGGTTTTTCAGGTGAAAAGAAATGACGAGTAGTTCAAAAATGGAGATCGAGAAGTTTAAAGGGAAAAGTTTGGAGATATGGAAGCTCAATATGGAATATCTATTGGTGGACAAAGATCAATCGATCGCAGTGGATCCAGGTACTGCACCTACATGAAATTCAACAGATGACTGGAAAAAGCTGGATCGGAAGGCGAAGAGCACAATTCAATTGTGTCTCTCAGATTGAGTATTACTAAATGTGTCAGAGGAAGCTACAACCAAAGATTTATGGGATAAGTTGGGGAAGTTGTATCAATCTAAGTCCCTAGTAAATAAACTATTCTTGAGAAAGAAGCTATATAAAAAGAGGATGAGAGATGGAGATTTAGTGGCAGAGCATTTGAACGCCTTCAATACTGTGGTAAGTCAATTAGTATCCATTGAGAATAAAATTTCAGATGAAGATAAATGTATTAGTTTACTGTGCTCTTTACCAGATTCGTGGGATAGTCTGGTTGTGGCCATAGGTAGTAATACAATTGCCTTGAAGTTAGATGAAGTGGTCTCATCCTTGTTGTCAGAGGAGAAGAGACAGAATAACATGGAAGGATAGAGCACAAATGCATTATTTTCAAGAGGACACTCCCAGGAAAGAAATAGATCTAAGTCCTCAAGTGGGAGATCTAAGTCTAAGGAAAGATATAAGTCTCCCAAAAAGTTTGAAAAGGTATGCTGGAGATGTGGAAAAAAAGGCCACTACAAGAAGCAATGTAGATCCAAAGTTGAGAAAAATAAGGGATCTGAAGAATCTTCTCCTACAGAAGAAAAAACCTCCAAGGAAGAAGGAGGGGATGTGTACTTGGCTTCTTCAAGCACACGTGCAGATCATGAGGCATGGTTGGTTGAATCAGGTGCATCCTTTCATATGACTCCCCAAGGGGAGTGCTTATGTGAATAGGAAAGGTATGATGGAGGTAATGTTTTCCTAGGTGATGGAAAAATCAGAACACTACCTGGTGTTCTGCACATCCCAGGATTGGCCATAAATTTTATTTTTGTAAGAAAAATGGGTGATGCAGGGGTAAAAACAATATTTGAAAAGGAAACTTGTAGGATGGTTCGAGGAGCAATGGTGTTGTTGAAGGGAGTTCAGTTTGGAATTTTGTATTAGTTTCAAGGAAGCACTATTAGTGATGGGTGTAATAGTTCCATTGTTCCTGATATTAGAGTTGAAGAAGAAATAACTCCTACAGTCTCTGGAGAAAAGGTTATGATGTGGCATCAAAGACTAGAGCATATCAGAGAGAAGGGTCTTCGACTACTACATGGTAAAGGTATTTTTGAAGGCATGTCTAACTCCTCTCTAGATTTTGATTTCTATGAACATTGTGTATATGGGAAGCATAACCCAGTAAGATTCCCCTTTGGTGAATCGAAGGCAAAAGGAATTTTACAGCTAGTTCACAATGATGTGTTTGGACCTGTGTCAGTTCCATCATTGGGAAAATATGTGTACTATGTCTCATTTAAAGATGACTTCTTGAGGAATAATTGGATATATTTCCTCAGGAATAAATCTGAAGTCTTTGACATGTTTAAAGAGTTTAAGGCTCTTGTTGATAATCAAACAAAGAAAAGAATTAAGGTGTTGAGGACAAACAATGGCAGAGAGTTCTGCGGGAATGAACTTGAAGAATTATGTAAGAATTGTGGTATAGAAAGGCAAAATACTATTCCATATACACCTCAACATAATGGAGTTGTAGAAAGGATGAAAAAGACGTTGATGGAAAAATCAAGGTGCATGCTCAGTTGTGCCGTGTTAGGTCAAGAATTCTGGGCAAAGGCAGTGGGTACTACATGTTACCTGGTCAACAGATCACCCTCATCAATGCTGGATGACAAGACTCCACAAGACGTATGGACTGGTAAGAAACCTTCTCTTGCACATATCAAGGTATTTGGTTCTGAGGCCTATGTTCATGATCCAAAGGAAAACAAGAGTAAACTAGATAAGAACGCCGAAAAGTGTATCTTTATTGGGTACAAATATGGTCTCAAAGGTTATAATCTTTGGAACCCAGAAAGTAAGAAGGTTGTGTATAGCTGAGATGTGGTATTTAGAGAAATGAAGGATGTTGTTAAACAAGAAGTCCTACCAAGTAAGGAAGAACCAGAGAAAATAGAGTTTGATTTAAAGGATGATGAATCATACTCTACAGAAGATCAAGAATCATAAGAAGAAGATCCTCATACTCCAGTATTGGGGATATCAGTTCGAGAAAGAAGGCTACCAGAAAGGTATACTTCATCTGATTTCCATTCAAATTTTGCTTTGTCTATTACTGATGATGATCCTAGAAGTGTCAGGAAGGTAGTGGATTCATAGGACGAAAAGCTCTAGAAAAAGGCCATGGATGAAGAAATGGTAGTCTTGGATAAGAATGAATCTTGGGATCTAGTGGAGTTGTCGACTGGAAGAAAAACCATTGGAAGCAAATGGGTATTTAAAAAGAAGTTGACTGCAGAAGGAAAAGTGGAGAAATACAAAGCTTAGTTAGTAGAAAAGGGTTATTCCCAGGTTGAGGGAATTGATTTTGGTGAGATTTTTTCTCCTATTGCAAAGTTAACTTCTGTAAGATTTATGTTATTTGTTGTTGTTGCATTTGATTTTGAAGTAGAACAAATGGATGTAAAGACAACATTCCTAAATGGGGATATGGAAGAAGAAATCTATATAAGCAACCAGAAGGCTTTGCTGTGAAGGGAAATAAGGAGCTGGTATGCAAGATGGAAAAGTCTCTGTATGGTTTAAGACAATCGCCAAGGATGTGGTATAAAAAATTGGATACTTATATGCTAGGACTTGGCTTCACAAGAAGCAAGGAGGATCACTATGTGTATTTTAAATTAATTGGTGATCATTTGATTTATTTGTTCTTGTATGTGGATGGCATGTTGTTGATAGTAGACAACAAGGAGATTATCCAGGATGTGAAAGCTTATTTGTCCTCTGAATTTGACATGAAGGATATCGGTGCTTCAAATTTAATTTTGGGCATGAAAATTAAAAGAGATCGTAAAAAGAGGAAACTCTGGTTAAATCAGAGAAAATATGTCGAGACAATATTGCAGAGGTTTAATATGCAGGAATGTAAACCGGTCAAGGTCCCTATTCTTGTTGGTGTAAAGTTATCTATGGATCAATGTACCAAGACATAGAAAGAGGAGGAGGACATGTCTCGTGTTCCATATGCAAGTGCAGTTGAGAGTTTGATGTATGCAGGTATATGTCAAAACTAGGGAAGGATCATTTCATGACAGTAAAAAGGGTTTTTAGGTATTTGCGTGGCAGTGATAGCTATGAGTTGTTCTACCAAGGAAGACCAAGTTTGGACAGAGTGTTGGACATACATGGCTTTTTGGATGTAGTCTGGGCTGGAGATTTGGATCGTAGGAGATCTACAAGTGGGTATGTGTTTAACCTGTTTGGAGGAGAAATCAATTGGATGAGAAAAAGACAGGCTGTAGTGGAACTTTCAACTACAGAAGTTGAATACATGGCAGCGACTCATGCAAGTAAGGAAACAATATGGTTACAAATATTGTGTTCAGGTATTGGTTTGGTACAACAAGCTGTAAGGATAGATTGTGACAGTCAAAGTGCAATTTTTCTGGTGAAGAACCCGACTTATTATTCAAAGAAAAAACATATTGATATTCAATATCACTTTGTGAGAGACATGGTTGAAGAAAAGAAAGTGTTGTTGATGAAGGTGGACACTTTGAATAATGTTTCAGATTCATTAACAAAATCTGTGAGCACTGATAAGTTCTCTTGGTGTAGAGGATCCATGGGCATTGTTTCCCTGGATTGTTGACTAGGTAACCCTGTAACCCCCTGTATGCAAAGAAAACAACAAGTGGGAGAATGTTGGGTATGTGTTATATTATTTGCATGACTAGCACTAGTGTTTTCTACATTGCATCAGGCGTGCATGGGGGTTTGGGGGAAGTGCCCTCAAGATTTTTTTTTTGCATTTTTACCTCGTTTTTCATGTCACCTCGATTTTCATGTCCATTGTTGGGTGGTTTTTCGGCACATGGTTTTTGCCGATGGTTTTATATTTTTTGTTAATTAATTAGGGTTGTTAACTAATACAGGTCGTTAGGTTAGGGTTTTGGATGTCCCTGGCTCCTATATGTATATTGTATTGTAAACAGTGTATCACTATGAATGCATATAGAATATGTTGGTTTTCTCGGTTTGGGTTTCGAGGGGAAAAATCTCTGTGTAATGTGTGTATTTTCCATTGTATCTTTTCTGTTCTTTTACTGAAAATCTATTTGCAGTAAAATATTGTACAAGGTTAAAATGTACAAAGAACCCCATTCCCAAGAGCCTTTCCCCAATCCACCCCATACTCATTGCATGATATAGAGAGGGTATTCTTAGAAAACATCCCTTGGATTGGGGATTGGCCTACCCAATAAGGCACCATGACACCCCTCCCATACCTAAATTTGGAAAAGTTTATAAGGTCTTTGAGCATTTGTTTAATTTTAAAAGAGGGGATTTAATGCACTTGGTTGGATGGTTATTTTCTTAAATGTGGCTTACTTGGCATGACTCATATGACTTGTGGACCCTTGGAGGGTATATTTTCTTTTCTATGCGGACCTTTCCTGGTGAAAGTCATTCATGCAGGGACTAAGCCACTTGGATGTTCATAGGGTCATGAAATCCCATTGGATGGATGTTTTGCCCCGCACATTAGAGGCCTAGGATGATGAGTGTTGCACCTTGGATGATGTCTCTATCATATGCACGAGGCTTAGAACCATGAATAGGAGATGGTGCCACCCTCTTATTCCAAAACGTCCCTCTTTGCAACATGATGTCACACATTTAGGAGGATGTTTGGCCACGTTTAGTGCACTTGTTGGTGTTGTGGGGTTGTACCCCCACTTTCTTGCTTGATTTGGGGATGATGTGGCACCTTAGGAGCATGACGTCCTAGCCTTTGGAGGCTTACCTTCACATATTCCACCTTGGAGAAGAGTCTTATGGGCTTTCTTACTAGTATTTTGTTATTTTTCATCATTCTATAACCTATGTGGGAAAAAAGAGCAAAATGTTTTTCAAATTAAGCATTGTAACTTTGGTTTTGACCTATATTTTAGGATTTAATTGTAAATGTGGCCAAACATGACTTGGGTTTTCCTCTATAAATAGAGATAAGTAATTTTTCATGTGGACATAACTCATCACTAATGAAAATAATCTATGGACTGAAATTGTGGCCATCTTGGGAGATTTGTTGTGTCTCTTTTCTTGTCCAAAAATGTGGTGCTACTTGATAAATGGTGATTTATACTAGTGCACTATATTCTTGGAGAATTATGGTGAAGTCTTGTGGGATATTTCTTGCTTGAGTAAGGTCTTCTTCATCAATTTCTTATCGAGCAAGTGAATTTTCTACAATCATATGGTATTTTTCTTGGTATATTCAATAATTTGTTTGAAAAACCCTAGGAGGTGTAGATTGTTTACACCCTCCATAACTCACAATTTTTATTCACCTAGCTATGAGAAGTCAAGGATTGTTTCAATAAGTAGGAGTGTATACACCCTTGAAACAAATTTTGACTAGGGTTTGAGTTCTAGGGAGTAAGAGGGTTTACACCCCTAGAAACCTGTTGACGAGCGTTTATGAAACACCATCAATGGGAAGGGACAATCCAGACTAGGGTTGTCTATTTAACCCAAGCCGTTTGGTATGATCTACCCTGACTAGTTTTATGGCTCCGTTAGCCAACTAGAGTTCTAAATTAACTAAAAGATGTGAACTAAATATATGTACAATTCTATCAATTGACCCGTTAATTACAACTTCCTTAACTAACATTGGTATTATATACAAAAGGTATCTACAATTTACAAGGTTTAAGTAAAGCCTTGTGAAAATAATTGTTTTAAAATAATGGATCCATACAAGATTAAAAATAAACAAAACTATTCTAGTGCTCTAACTACCAAACTAATAAGCAATAAGTGAATAAGATTCTAAATGATATAACGAAAATGGACAAAGCATTTAATGTTTAAATGATGCAATCACTATTCATTCATAAATCAACAAATTAAATAAATAATACGCTAACTAACCTCTCACTGATGAACAATACTAAGTTAGATTCATCTCTCTGTATTTGTATAAGCTCCTCTTAACCTGTGTCAAGTGTAAACCTATGACAAAAGCAAGCATAATACTTCTTGAAAAACTCAAAGAAGTCATTTATATTCCAGAACAATTCTAAGATGATAGAAAGACAAATGATTTTATATCATGTGACTTTAGAATTTCCAATAATTGAAAATGAAAGAAATTCCAATTCTCAGTAATGATATTACCAACTACCTAACATTAGATGTAAACTCAAAATGCTTGGATAGGTGAACAGTCACAAATATCAACTGCACCAAAATACAGTGAACCGCATAAAGAAAAATAACATAAAATATTATATGCAGAATAGACTAAAGCTAGTTCGATACAGATACAATTTCACATCTACAAATTACATGAGAAAAAACAATGAAAACATTGCACAGTCTACATATGACGAAAGCCAAAGAGAAAATTGTTTTCCCAAATAGTTTCAAAAAAATAAGTCTATCATATGCTCCAGGAGGAATTTCCCCTATCACTGGGTAAGCAGTGTTATTTAAACAAGTTTCTAATATGTTCCTCATATCATGTAAGATATAGATAAATCTTTTAAAACAAGCTTTTACTAAAATAAAATAACAAAAAGATAATTCTGTTGAAGTCTTTCAATCCAAAATAGTTACATTATTAAACATTGTTTTTCAAAAATGAAAATTACTAGTCCACTAAACGTTCAACCCATGACTCATTCCACTAATTGTAGCACATCAATCTAATGTTCACCTGAGACAAAGAAAACAAAATCTAAATTAGACAATAATAAAAATAAATAATTCAAAAGACAAGCTACAAAATCTTTGATTCTGTAGCTGGTCTAAAATAAAACAAAATCAAAACAAATTTACTTTTTATCCAAATAGAATCAAATCGTGAAATACAAAGGAGCTATTTACCAATTCGTAAATTCGAAAGAGAAGCATCAGACAAATATGAGTTTATAATAGTATTGAAATTGGTGGAATTTTTAATAACCACATTTCTCGATCTCTTAATGTGCTTGTTGGCTCCGTGTGAAGTCGATCAAATGAAAACCTTGAGCTCATGATTTTCTCTTTCAAGGACTGAGTTCCGAGTGACCACTTGATTCAACTACGCCTGTAGGTAAGGAATATATCGATAGTACCTTTCCATCCAGTCAAAACATTTCTCATAATACATCGGTTCAGGATTTGGTAAAGGCCGAGTCTGATCTGTAGTGGGTAACTTATCCTGTTCCTAGATTCTTTTGAGATCATGTTGAATACCTGAAAAAACCTGAAAAACCTTGTTGTTTCTTTAAGAAAGGAGGCAGTTTCGATATGAAATCGAATTGGGGTGCATCGACATTGGTATCATCTTTAGAAATCCGGTCGTCGACATCAACAATACATATAGGTTTTTCATGATTATGATGTTGATTCCTCAACATTCTGGATACGAGTCGACCAGATCTTTTATTCTTAAAATCAATATCTAGAACTTTCTGAATTTTACATCTACCCTGTTTCTTGATTTTAATTTCATTTGAATCAACCATAACAGGCTCAGGACTAGGAACATCAAGGACCTTATCCTTCAAATTATCCAATACATCTTCTAAGGATTCTTTTGGAATAAAATCGTGCCTCGAGTGTGTGCCTTTGGATGACTTATGAAAAACAATAGGGGTTTTGGTTATAAACACAGGGCTTCCTTGCAATTCGACATGTAGGTTTTCTAGAGAAGGAGTTGAGAGACAAGGGCTAGTGGGCACATCAAAACACAGAGGTGAGTCTATCACGGTTTCAGGTAGAGCGAACCAATTTCTATCCAAGAAGTCTTGCCAACTATCCCCAACTTTTGACAATTGTGAAATAAGCAAAATTTGAATCAGGCTGTGATGAAATAAGCTAGACTGTGCGTTAAGGTTTCGCCTTTGGTAAACTTTGGCCATTTTTTGGAGGCTTTTAAGCAAGTAGAATGGCATATTTAAACAAAAACCTAAAAACACCATCAACAAATAGACATGAAACAGGAAGACTAGTCCACATCTACCCTTGCAGGTGACAAACTACTTAAGTATCAACAGTAAACCATGCCATCGAGGATTAAACAAAACAATCGGTGTACCTTTGACATTGTAGTGCGACCTCTTGGAAGCCATTAGTAGGTGCCAAGGGACACCTTCGAATTTGAGGTTTTTGAACCAGCGATCTCCCTCTTGGGGTAATCTTGTCGCTTCTACAATTGAATCCTCAATCACCTCCAACTGTAAATCTCCAATCTTGGTTTTAGCACCATCGAAGGTTTGGGAAAAATCTTGAGAAACCTTGAGGTTAAAACCCTCGAATAGTTTTATGAACCCGACCCAACGAAAATCCACAAGATTGTCCACAATGTCGTTGTGTAAGAGGAGGGCCTATGAGCCATTTAACTCCATCCTCACCACATGCGCCATCAGTTTGGTCATGAAAAACCAACATGAGTAGCGAAAGGGGGAGCGTGTTTGAAACCACACGAAATAAAGGATAAGCTCTACATTTTCGGAGGAGACCCAATGCCTAAGGCTTCGAGAGAAATCCACCATAGACACCACTTAGGCTGGTGGATGTTGAACCAGAGGACAAGTGTTATTGAGAACTAGCTCCTCTAATGACCAACTAGCCAAAAAAATAAAAACTACCACCCAAGGAAATGGATGCGAGCTTGTGCAGAAGGACGAAGGAGTAAATGTTTCAGAGTGTGGCTGACAACGCCGTACATTGATAATGAGACTACAATATGACAAAAATGGGATAGCATTCATACTCCAACGTTGTATCAAAGTTTAGTTTCATAAGCGATCGAAAATGTGGTAAGTGATAATCAAAAAATCAAAAGACCAAAATGCCTAAGGAATACCTCCAAGGTGAACAAATCATATGCTAATGGTAAGAAATCAACCCATAACATGATAAGTTCAAAATCCTTTAAGGTTATTAAGATCATTAGGTGCACTTAGGTGTTCATCCAATTTCATAAAGGGAAACTTTATAAACTGTATGATGTGTCCAAACCAGAGCTTGTTCCAATTTCATGCTTAAACAATCATGAAATTGAACAAGAAAAAACGAGAGATTAAAAGAAATGAAATCAAACACACAACTAATCAAATGATTTTTTCAAAAAAAAAACATGATAGAAGTCTTTGCAAACATAAAGAGGTCGCTACAATTTTTTTAATCCCATTAAGATGATGTTTTACATTGATAAAATCGACATGAATACCTCGCTGCCAACAATGGCGACACGCTGGGTGAAGCAGTTATCTCTGCATCACCAAAACTTTATATCAGGGAAAATATGACTTGGATAGTTACTAGAAACAATTAAAAGACAAATCAAACATTTTGACATTAACTCAGAAAAATAACACAGTCATACCATTGAATAAAGTTTTGTCCAAAAATTTCAATCCAACATTTCATTTCGATCAAAGGGGTAACAATATTTATACAAGTAACTCCAATACCATTGACAGGTCCACTGCTACCAATAGGCATTTATAGCCTCGGCAGAGATATCATTTAACCCTCTCCAATACTTCGATCCCATCCAAAAGTAGTCCATCTATGATAAAAATATCTTGATGCCTGATCAATTTAAAAACATCCCTGAGGATTTTGGAACCCAAAATTGCTTCACTACCAGCAGGCCTGTTTAGTACCTCGACGAAGTTGTCTTGGTATCATGTGCACATTTACTCGCTGCCAGCAGTCCTGTTAAGTATCCCGGTAGGTTTACACACAATTCCCACACATTATAGTGCTTCCAACTCTCTAAAATTGTTTATAAAAATTTCAGAAACTTCACGATAGAAAGAGAGCGGGGTGATACTGAAGATTTCACAGCCAAGCAATGATAGGATTGATCTTTAGAATTGTTTTTTCATTCTTTGAGAACCGATAACTTTCATCATAATTTGGACATTTATATTTCAGTCAAGAAATCATCTCAGGAATGGGGAAGCGCTGTTGTTATTGAATAAATCAGTAAATGCGGACATAAACTAATCTCCCTAGATCTACCTGGATCTAGAACAAAACAAGACAGAGCATGGTGCTTTCCCTAGGCTCTAATCATCGAATCTATCATCAAAGAAAGGATGAGTGACATACCTTTGAATATCGCTTCCTTATGTCTTTGTTGTCCCTGCTTCGCTTTGGTACTCTTTTGATATTGATTCTACAATGAGACACAAACCAATCAAAGTGAAAGCAGAGAGAATATATTCAATGACAACCTATGCATATGACCAAGGAATTATGCAATAAAATAAATATAATTCTATGGGAAAATAGCATGCCATTGTATTATATTAATAATAGGAAAAGAGATTACAACCGGATGCCTTGATGTCGTAAGGTTCCTTCCAACAATTACTTGCTTCCCACACACTTCTTGCTCTAAGGATTCTGAGACCACGGATCTGATAGCTACTCACAATATATCTTGACAAAGCAAAGCTCAAAGCCAATCTAACCAAGCTAACAAACTCAAGCCAAATTCAACTAACTTTATCCATGAGAGCTCCTCTCCTTTTATAAATTGAAGAGGATAAGGTGAGGATGTTAGGATGATCCCACTAAATCATGAAAGTGAGTAAGATCTAAACTGTTCGGAGGCCACCTCACCATAGAAGCTTCTCCTTCTAGAAGCATCGAGAAAATGCCCATGTTTCCCACGTACGAAGGCCGTCGTGACTTGGCTATAGTGCTGCCTGCGAAAATTTTGTGCCCTAGCTATAGTGCAGCCTGCAAAAATCAGGCATTTCCGCACCCCAGCTATGGTGCAACCCGCAAAAATCCTCCAAAATAGGGTTTTTAAAGAGGAAAACACAACTTCTTCTCTCAAGGAAAATTCTTCTCCCTTCTTTCTTCAGGAATTCAGGCCATTGACCCTTCTGAAGGAAACATATAGGTTTACATCATTAACAACCATAGGTATGACGAAAATAATGTGTAACAGATAACCCCCCAAAGTATGAAGTTAGAACAGAGTGATAGCTGATATACTTTGTCGAGTGTGTGTAGGGAACAAGGAACAGTCGGTCGGAAACCTGCCAAAAAACAAGGAAATACAGTATAATAATATATCATCACTGAGGTGGACATTCCCATACTCATAATACAAACAAATCAAAGCATAAATGCCGACATGCGAAGATCCATGTCAAGTAATACAGTTCATGGCCACCAAACACACACCATGGATCCATGCCATTATGACTCAAATCTGAACATATCCACCAAAAATACAATGTGGATCTATGTGTTAAAGACTCAAATTTGAACATAGCCATGAGACATACAATGTGGATCTATGCAACAATATAAACTAAATATACTCCAACACAACCTGAATCTGTTAGAAAAGATATAGGGTCTTCATCTCCACCACTCTATAGTACGAATCTAACCATGTGAATACATGCATTGAAGTCGAACATGGTAGAAACCACTTGATTACTGGTCATTAGTGAATACCGTTAACAAGTGTAATGGAAATCACCATTAATGTCAATGACACCCAAGGTACACTAGTACAATCCAACAAATGTGAATTAATGAGTTGAAGTCGAACACTCATCGGAATCTCCCAATAAGGGGTCAATAATGAAAACCCACTGTCAAGAGTGAGGAAACCTGCCATTGAGGCATGCAAGTTCCAAGGTACCAATTATTTTCTAAGTCTAATTCCTAGATAACGAGTTGAATTCAATAGGAAAAGACTCGTCACAGGAGGGCCTTAATGTATCCCACATCAATGACATGAAAAGGGTAACAATATTTGAAGTAGATCAGAGTAACAAGTGATTTAGGACTGACTCAAGGATGGCTGACACAATAGAAGGCTTAAGGACTGCAGAAATGGCCAATGCAATAGAAGGCTTTCAGGGTTGAACTTCTGTTTGAACATATTGACGACACAACAACTATCTTGGAAACACTAACTCAACAACAGGGATCACAGACCAATTTGTAATCTTATAAAGGAGTATTATCAAGAGACAAGTGGATTTTCCCAACCTAGACACAAAGCAAGTGAAAGGGTGTCATGTTCAAAGGTGACTCTTCCATAAATACAGGCTTAAACACATTTATTTCCCAATTTTTCCCCCACCATTTCTGGCGAGTTCCTCTTTATTTTTATGCAAGCTTGAGGAGGATAATATATGCTTGTTGATGTAAGCTCATCCTTTAGATGAGTCCCTTGGAGTATATTTAAAAAACGCTAAGAAGGAGTGGTTCAGTCCCATATGGACCTTTCGATGTTTGTTTAACAAGTCCAAAGAAAGAAAACTCAGGGGTTTTTCATGTTTATAGAGTCTGAAAAACACTTAAATAAAACTCCAGTCCCAGTTCCTTTTTCATAAAGTAGTTCGACGAGATCGAAACAATGATAAACTACCGCCCATCGAATATTTTCTTCAAATACTTTTACGAGCGTGAAAATAAAAAGGTTGTTCAACAATCTTTTCATGTTTAGAGAGTCTGAAAAGAGATTAAAGGGAACTCCAATGGGTTCCTTTTTCATATAACCTTTACATGTCTGAAAAAGTGATAAAAGTATACTCGGATACATTCTCATGTATTTATGAGCATGGGAAAGAACAAAGACTAAGCTCAATAACTTATTCTCATGTATTTACAAGCATGAGAAAGAACAAAGACTAATCTCGGGGTTGTTTTAATTTTTATGCAAGCTTTAAAACAAAACAAAACTATGCTTGGTCCTGGTTTCATTTTTACACAAGCTCTAACCAAAGGAAACTATGCTTGAGGTAGTTGGTTTTATTTTTACACAAGCTTGAACCATAGAAAACTATGCTTGCGACTTCCCAACGTATGGTTGGTACTTAGCTCCCATCTTAAGAAGATAGTGGCTCAACTTCAGCATGAATTCCAGAGGCTGGAAGCATTGCCCCCCAATCTTCGTTTCATCCAAATGCAAAGGTGGAGGAAAGGAAGCTTCAAATACTAGACGAAGGACTTGACTCGAACAGAGAGGGGGAAAACTATTTCACTTTTTAATGAGCTTGACACAGGAATAGGAACTATGCTCGAGAATCCAGGTTCAATCCCCAGACCACTATTTCATTTTTTAACGAGCTTGACACAGAAACAGGAACTATGCTCATAACCTCTATTTCATTTTTTAGCAAGGTTTTCACAGAGACACAAAATGATCCTCGTAACTGGTTTCATTTTTTAACGAGCTTGAAAGTAGAAAACCATGCTCAAAGTTGGTTTCATTTTTTAACGAGCTTGAAATCAGAAAACCTTGCTCAAAGATGGTTTCATTTTTTAACCAGCTTGAAATAAAAAAACCTTGCTCAAGAATCCAGGTTCAATCCCTAGAAATGGTTTCATTTTTTAACGAGCTTGAAATCAGAAAACCTTGCTCAAAGCTGGTTTCATTTTTTAACGAGCTTGAAATCAGAAAATCTTGCTCAAATCTCTCTTCTTGATCACGTCTTCCAAGAGGACAGTTCTCTGGAAGGACACCATGTCAAGGGACAAAACACGGTCATGGTCTCCAAGAGATCTTCATTTGACGGAAGAAACACACTCTGGAAGGAACACATGTCGAGGGCCGTGACAAGGGTAAGGAGATCAAGCTCCAATAACCCTATTGAAGAGGTCACCATGTGAACTATCATATCTAAGTCATTGTCATCGGCAATGGAAGGCATGGGAGACAACGCCACATAATTTACCTGTGACAGGGGCGATACTATCTGCATATAAGAACAACTAAGGGAGGCAATCCAATCAGGACCAATGAATGAAAGTTGATCAATAGTCACAATTCTTCCATCGTGAGGGAAAGATATCACATGAAAAAGAGTGGACACAATAGATTTCATGGCATAGACATAATCCCGCCCAAGGAGTAAAGCGAAATCCAAGGGGTCTTGGACTACCATGACATCAATAAAGACAGTTTTCCCTCCAAAAGTTACAGGAAACTGAGGAAGGGTCCCTAAAGGTTGGTTGGTTCTTATGTTAAAAGCTAACAGATTCTGCGTAACTGGGGCAAGCTGAGGACAACCCAAAGCTTGCCAAGAAAATGAGGACAAAATACTAATGGGTGCACCTTCATCTATCAACGTCTAAGGAACATCTCGAACACAAACTTGCACTGTAATCTGGAAAGGAATGTGAGAGGGAAGATGAGGTCCAGTTAGAACACCCCAATCAAAATGGATGGCCTCATTACTTGGAGGGGGTTCTAGGGGAGAAGAAGGAATACCCCCCGGCATGGTAGAGTCTGTATCAATGAGAAAAATGTGGGCAATATCAGGTTTACTCTCTAGCAGGAGAGTAGGATTGACCGATGGCAAGATCAGATTGACCACTTGGGTTGCATCCTCCAAGGGGAGAATGGGGTCGACGGGTGGAAACGGATCGACCGCTCAAGTTTCACTCTCTAGAGGGAGAGCGAGATTGACTGAGGAAGAGATCGGATCAACAACTTCGATTTCACTCTCTAGAGGGAGAGTGGGGTTAACCGAGGGTGGTATCGGATCACCCATTGTGTCAACTAGTTGAACTAAGGACATGACTATATTGATGACAGGATCAACCGGATTGACCAACAAAGGGGACAGATTGATCATTCCATCAACTACAGGTGGTTCGAGACTAAGCTTGCAATAAGCAGCTGGAAGTTGAGGCTGTGAAATAGTCATGTCTTCCAAGAATTTCAAGGCTTCATCCATATGGGGGCAAAGGTGAGTTAGATGACTTCCTTTGCATAACATGCACGGGAACTTGGCTCTGCTTTTCTTTTTCTCGACTATATCTTGACTAGTTGACGGGGGGGCATCAACATGTTGTTTAGAGGATGACAACATGGGTTGGCGAGGGTGTGTAGACCATGCTTCTATAGCCTTGGATAGACCAGGGCAATCCTTAAGAAGATGGCTACCCTTACAAAACCTGCAAGGGTACTTGGGCTTACGGGTTGTTTGGGTGATCTTGACATCATCAACACTCCCAGCACGATCAACAGTAACTGGTTTATTTCCAACCTGTCTGGCAGTGGTTGGAAGTTTGGACCCTTGCTTATTTTTCTTCTTATTATTCTTCCTTTTCTTCTTCTCCTTATTCACCGAGTTACTAGCTTTGGAGATTTCACTCGGCAAAGAATATGAAATGGAAGAAGACCTTGTAATTGAAGAAGGTGAAGAAGATCCTACTGGTGAATAAGGTGAAGGATCAAAATGAGGTTGATGTTCTTGGGGGGAAGTGCTTACAAATGAAGCACTAACTGCATTCGGGACTACCTGAGTGGAAAACAACCATATCGGTAGTCCAATTGTGAGACCTAGAAGCCTCAAAGTAGCGATGTGAGGAGAACCAATGTTTTTGTAAAAAGGAAAAACAAAATGTTTCCCTGGAGCAGAGGTTCCTTCATTGGTCATTTCGAGAACTGGCGCCATTAAAAAACAGATCCAATCTAGAGTCCACTAGGGAAAACAAACAACACACACTAAAAATCTAGGAAGCAATCAAATAAACAAAACCTTCTCACAATGAGCACACTAGTTGGTGATGAAATCCAATGTCGCGAGAACAAAGTAAGAAGGAGTTGAGATAGAGCGGGTGGAAAAGTTACATTGACGACCTGCTTAATGGACTTACACCTTGGTGTAATCTCCCACACATAAATGTGGGTATACCCTCCAAGGCGCCCGAGTGAGTTTGGCCAACTTCAATTCCAGGTATCGTGAAGACTTGCCCCTCCACAGTCACCTTGTGTAAAGACCCTAAAGAGATAGGCCACTAAGGTTACCAATCACTACAGTGATGCCTGGGGAAACATTCGACAGTTCGATCCACGCGCAAGGGTAGGGTATCTAGCCCAAAATCAACTCGAGAGGCTTCTACTCATCATTGTGGGTATACCTCTCAAGCGACCCCCATAATACACGCAACCTCTACACCAAGACCAACAAAGCAGGGTGAGTAACTCTTCCAATCTCAATGCGACCTCGTGATTGACCCTTGTGTTAGAAGGGCTTCCCAGGACAAAATGTAATAAGTGGAATTAACCGCTCCCTGAATCAAGATTCTATGTTTGTTTGCAACTTTGGAAAGTTATATTTCACACCTATTCCAAAGCCCTACAACTAATCTAATGTAGGTTTGCTACTAGAAAGTATAAAAATGTCCAATCAATTCTTTATAAGTGCTTTATTTTATGGTTGTTGTTACTCAAGAGGAAAATGGCGTGAACAATATGGTGTTTTGACTGAATCAAAAGTTATGCAAAGAGATGAAGATGCAATCTTTTCATTTCGATGAAATCTATGCTACAAGAAAGAGAAAACATTTATCATTCCCAGATGCACAATGTCCCAAAATTTACTAAACTCACCAATATCAATATTTTCAAGAAATGAGACAAATAGACTGTACACCAATACACGATTCGCGGCCCCCAATCTAATGCAAATAAAGAAATAAGATTTTTGTTTCAAAGATAGCTAAAATCAATAGCAAATCTCTTCAAAGCAAAAAACAACCCAAACAAAGTTTCTCTTTTACTGCGAGTTATTCAAAAAAAAGAAGTGTTCTTTTCACTAAACAATTCTAAAGAAAAACAAGGCTTTGTAACTGAAAGACACTCAAAGGAAGAGATCAAATCTTTCAAAAGAAAACAAAGCAAAGATGGCGAAAAGAATCTCAAAAACTATCAAGTAGACTGTAAACAAATCATAATCAAACCCAAAAATTCACCCCAAAACCAAATCCAAGGTCTGGGTAAGGAAAACCATCAGAAATCAAGAATTTCACAATTTCCGTAGGCTGGAAGACTAGCATAGTGTGGAAATCACTTAGGCTGGAAGACTAGCATAGTGTGGAATTTTCGTAGGCTGGAAGACGTTTCTGCACTGGTCAAAATAGGTAGGGTGCGGAAATCCTAAGTCGTTGCACTGTCCCTCAAAGCAGGGTGCTGAAATCAAACAAAAATGGAAAAAATTAAAAATTGAGAAGGTTTTCTAGTGAAGTTTAATAGTCAGAGAGTCAAGTTGGATCTTCTAGTGACTCAGAAAATAGAAACCAAACAATCAAAGCAAGAAAACTAGGAAAGCATTTATTTCCCCAGTGGAGTCACCAATTTTGTTATTGGATAAATCTATAAATGCGGACATAAACTAATCTCCCTAGATCCACCTGGATCTAGAACAAAACAAGACAGAACATGGCGCTTTCCCTAGGCTCTAATCACCGAATCTATCATCAAAGAAAGGATGAGTGACATAGCTTTGAATATCACTTCCTTATGTCTTTGTTGTCCCTGCTTTGCTCTGGTGCTCTTGTGATATTGATTCTGCAATGAGACACAAACCAACCAAAGTGAAAGCAGAGAGAATATATTCAATGACAACCTATGCATATGACCAAGGAATTATGCAATAAAATAAAGATAATTCTATGGGAAAGAAGCATGCCACTGTATTATATTAATAATAGGAAGAGAGATTACAACTAGATGCCTTGATGTCGTAAGGTTCCTTCCAACGATTCCTTGCCTCTAACACACTTCTTGCTCCAAGGATTATGAGACCATGGATCGGATAGCTACTCACAATCTATCTGGACAAAGCAAAGCTCAAAGCCAATCTAACCAAGCTAACAATATCAAGCCAAATTCAACTAACTTTCTCCATGAGAGCTCCTCTCCTTTTATAATTTGAAGAGGATAAGGTGGAGGTTAGGATGATCCCACTAAATCATGAAAGTGAGTAAGATCCAAACCATTCAGAGGCCACCTCACCATAAAAGCTTCTCCTTCTAGAAGCATCGAGAAAATTCCCCTTTTTCCCACGTACGAAGGCCGCCATGACATGGCTATAGTGCAACCTGTGGAAATTTTGCGCCCTAGCTATAGTGCAGCCTGCGAAAATTAGGCATTTCCGCACCCCAGCTATGGTGTAGCCCATAGAAATCCTCCAAAATAGGGTTTTTACAGAGGAAAACACAACTTCTTCTCTCAAGGAAAGTTCTTCTCCCTTCTTTCTTCAGGAATTCAAGCCACTAACCCTTTTGAAGGAAATAGATAGGTTTACATCATTAACGATCATAGGTATTTTGAAAATAATGTGTAACAGCTATGATTTGATCTCATTAGAACTGGGACGACATAAGAAGTTTTAAAGATAATTGTATTTCGCTGAGACTTCAACAAAAACCGGGAACAATGATTTGACAAAGACTTACCATAACTGATCTAAGTTTAGAACTTAATGTGCATATGCATTAAACTATTCTCAATTGCCGCTAGTGAAAGATCCAATTCCCTTCAATAATGAATGGTGATTAAAAAATAATCATTAAGGAAACACAAAAACCCAAACAAAATGAAAAAACGAAAAAAATAAAATAAAAGAAAACATAAGCTAAAAATATTTACAAGGGGGTAAATATGATTTTCTCGGGTGAAGTATTTCTTCAGAGACTGGCCATTCACTAGGAAAGTGTCTGGCATTCCCTCTAAGTTGTGCAAACGAAAATAACTATGACCCAATTTTTCAGAAATGACAAAAGGCCCCAGCCACAGGTTTTGAAACTTGGTATGTTCTCCTTTATTCTCATGCGCTTTGTCCCATTTGAGGACCAAATCCCCTATATTAAAATTTCTTTCTGAGGATGAACTTGTATTGAACCGGCTCTTTACAATTGTTGATGTTGATCCAATTTCTATTTTTCTTKTGTCCTTACTTCTTCCAATTTTAATAAAGAGTTTATCCAGTTCTTTAAAGGGGGACATTCCTCTTCTTGAACTTTCTGTGACAATTGTAGATAAGGGGGCAAGAGATGTGGAGGAAGGATATCTTCTCTTACGCAAATGAGGAAGAAAGGAGAATTACCGATGGAAGCTTTTGGAGTGACTCTATCATCCCAAAGTGCCTTGTACAATGCATTGTGCCAATTTTTGTGGTTTTCTGACACTGTTCTCTTTATTATCTTGATCAGATTTTTATTCGTTAATTCGGACAAATCGTTTCCTTGTGGTTAATAGCTGGCAGAGTATTTTAGTTTAATCCCTTTTTCTAAAGCAAAGACATTCATATCCAGGGAAGAAAAATAAGAAGTATTTTCGAACACTAAACATTCAGGGATTTCAAAACGAGTGATAATATGAGAGTTTAGAAACGAAACTACCTGATTCGTGTTGACTACTTTTAATGGTAAGGTCTCAAACCACCTCGTAAAATAATTTGTTTCCGTAAGAATGTACTTGTGTTTCTATGAGGAAGGAGGATTAATCGGTCCTATAATATCTAGGACCCACTGCTGAAAAGGTGTGTCTAACGTGATAGGTTGTAAAGGGAAAGAAACCTTTTTTACCCATCCTGTAGTCTTTTGACAGATTATACATCTGCGGGCCAAAGTGTGAGAATCCTTAAACAAGGTGGGCCAATAGTAGAAAGCACTAAGTACTTTGTGGGTAGTTGTATCTCCACAAAAATGACCCCCGACATCATCGAAATGAAGTTCAACTAACACCCTTTCATATTCCTCTTTTTCTAGGCAATGCAGAAAAACACCGTCAAAATTATTTCGAAATAATATATCATTAATTAATTGAAAAGATACAGATTGAGCCTCAATGCTCTTCTATTTTTTGGGCAAGGTTGTGAGGAGAAATTCCGTGCAACAAATAAAATCTGATATTATCATACCATGAATTAGGCATAATTTGTGTACAATAGATTTGTGTTTCCTTATGTAGATTTGCAACTGATGTATTTATTTGATTTTCTGATTTTTCAACTGAATCAACTACCAATTTACAAAGGCCTTGACCTCTGAAAATTTTTGCAGGCACTATTTCGAGATCATACTCCTGGAGGGATGTCATACAATTTGCCCTTTTCTCCCCTAGCTCTTTCTGCACTAACAAATTTCTTACAGCAAGGTATGGAACAACGACTTTTATCCTAGATTTTAAAAGGTAAGACCTGAAATGTTTAACTGCTTTGAAGATAATGTATGTCTGCTAATCTACCGCGGGGTAATTTAACTCTACTCCTTTAAAGGCAGAGCTCATAAATGAAATAGGTATCTCATTGTTTTCAACATTTTTCTGTGTGAGCACAACAACATAAGATCTGTCAGATGCACAAGTATACAATGTGAAATCCTGGGAGAAATCAAGACTCGTCAAAGAGGGAGCTTCGATTATAACTTTTCTAATGGAATTAAAATCTTGATTCTCTTGTGATCCCCATTTGTACAAAACATCTTTTTTTATCAGATTTTGTAGAGGTCTAACCATCTCAGAGAAACTTGGAACAAATCGTCTGAAAAAATTAATTTTACCCAAAAAGGATTGCATTGCCTTTTTGGATGAAGGTTGGAAATGGATTGGGTTCTTTCGGGATCAATTACCATTCCATATTTGGAGACTATAAACCCAAGCAATTTTCCTAGTTCTATTGTAAAGACTGATGTTTTAGGATTGAGTGAAATACCGAACTTGCGACATCGTTCTAATACAACCCTAAGATGAGACAGGTGATCTTTCTTTTTCTTTGAAAAGACAATGACATCATCCAGGTAGACAATGACTAACTGATTGATAAGGCCATGAAAAGCAATGTCCATTACCCTTTGGAAAGTGGCACCGACATTGATCAATCCGAAAGGCATTTTCCTATAGGCGTAGATTCCCCATGGGGTACGAAAAGTGGTTTTCAGCTGATTTGATGGAGACATAAAGACATGGTTATACCCTAAGAAACCATCTAATAAGGATAGTCTTTCAGAACCAGATACTTGTTGTAGAATTTGTTCCACTGGTGGAACATGGTAATTGTCTTTATCAGAGGCTCGGTTTAAATTGCGAAAGTCAACACAAAGTCAAATTTCTCCATTTTTCTTCCTTACTGGGACTAAGTTGGATACCCATTGAGTATGCCAGACTGGAAAAATGATCTTGGCAGTGAGTAATTTATTCAATTCCTTTTTTTACGGTGGGTTCTAATTTAGGATGCATTTTTCTCAATTTTTGTTGAAAAGGTTGGGTTTGGGGTTTCATGGGAATTACATGCTATATTATGTTCGAATCAAAAGTTTTTAGATCATCATACGTCCAAGAAAACACATCTTTGAATTCTTTGAACAATTTTATGAATGTTGATTTTTCTTGTTTAGAACACCCTTTTCCCAAATTGATATTTTGAGGATTATCTTGCATTCCTAAATTTACAGTTTCATATAGTAATGAGGAACTATTCGTTTTGCAATTGAATACCCCTCTAAACTTGTCATGTAAATCATTAAATTTCTCTAATCTAACAACATATTTCGGGATAGAGTTTACCAACTCGGATGATACTTCGGCAGAACGAGGGTTGGATATTACCGTGAAGTCTCAGAGATTTTCATTGTGGGTGCTTTCATCAATTACTGCATCTTGGGAGGTGTCTTCCATATGCAGAAAATTGATGATCTGTTGATCATCATCAAACACTCACCAATTTGTGATGTTGTCGGGGATCGATGGCCTAAATAACAATTCAACCGAGAATGCGTTAGGAGAAAGACCTTCAACATACAATAATTTAGAGGCAACATTAGCTAATAAATTAGCTTCCAAATTACTTGACCAAGGAATGGAATTTATATTAAAAGCAGGAAATTTGTGCATTAAACTCCATACCTCGGTTTGGTAGTTTTTCAAATGCGGTGATAAACAATGTATCATGTTTCTTACCTGTTTGACTACGATTTCAGAGCCACCGAATACTACCAAGTTCTGCACGTTGAGGTCCAACGCCTTCTTTAGTCCCTGCAGAAGTGCTTCATATTATGTTGTATTGTTAGTACATTCAAATTCCAATCAACAAGTAATAAATGCTTTATTACCTTCGGGATCGATTAGTACACAACCAACACCTATCCCTTCCCGAGATTTAGATCCATCAAAGTATAAGGACCAAATTTATTCGTCATCAGCAATGTTCGGTGTACTTCCCAAAGTTTCCATCTGAGTATAGGCTAATATTTTAGATTGTTGTTATGGGTCGGTGATAGAGGATATTTCAGTCATGAAATTTCCAAAAAAGGTATTCATCCCCTGTGTCTCAATTGTATTTACAGCAGTAGCAAAAGGCTCATTGGGATCGTTTAAATCTGTAACAGTGTACTTGAAATAATTTTCTCTGTTTATTTTGATCTTGTTAGGCTGTCCATTTTCTGCCAGCCACAGATGAGACCAATCCATAGCAAAATAGCCATGTAACTGCTATGACCAACCTCTACTAAAAAATAAACCATAAACTTCTGGAATGTCAACACCAATAATATCAATTACTTGGTGGACCTTTGGGTTGGATGACAACCTTATCAACACATTTTTAAGTTCACCAATGACCTTGACATTAGTTTGATCTAATTGAATGATATTTAAATTAGCAGGTTTTACTTCAATGTTAATTTTATGACACATAGATAGAGGCATCACATTTAACGAGGCACCAGAATCAACCATACAGTTATGTACATTTCTGTTGAAAATTTCGAAAGTTAGCAAAAAATGAGGTACATTTTTTCTTGAAGAGACAATAGAATTCTGCTGATTTTTTATGGCTATACCTGAAATAGTCTTATCTAAATTTCCTACAGTTTTCTCTGATATGTCCCTTTTATCCTAATTTTCAGACGATTTTTTACCGAGGACATCTTTAGTTTTATTTGGGTCACTTTCTACTGATTTCTTGCCGATAGAGTCATTCTTTTTATTATTTTCAGCAATACTTTGGAGCATTTTCTGTAGGATAAGAGGACATTTAAGTAATTCAAAAACTGATATATTTGCCCTTAGTTTTTTAATATCTTCAACCAAATCATATTCTAAAACTAGGGCAACAAGGTTTTGTCTAGTTTCAATTTGCTTTGGCTATTTTGAAACCACATTCCTACTTGTTTCAGGTGAAAGTTTGTTTTGTGCTTTACTTCGAGTGTTATAAGGATGGACAATTTCAAAATTTTCTTGAAAGATGTTGCCCGACAAATGCCTGAAAACAGGAGGGATGAGTCCTCCTCATCGGGTGTTTCCTTTTCACCTGTGTCATCTTGATTTTCAGGAGGTGTAGAAACAATGTTATCATGTGCTTCCAGTATTGTTTGCAAAGCATACTGTAGTCCTTCAAAGTTAAGACCTTCTGTGGTCGGGTTTGGCCTGTTTGGAGGAAAAGGTTTCCTAAAAGGTGGTCTAAAACCTTCTTTACTTGTAGATGCCTCGTCAACGGTTCTTTTTAAGTCTATGACCTAATTGGATAATTTTCAGAAAGTTGTCTGCAAGCTTTCCAAGTCTAATGTCTCTTGTTGATTTTTAGTTTGAGGAGGTCTAGTGAGAATTTCTATTTTTTTTTTAGACGACGAAGTTGTTTCGGCCTCACTATTCAAACTATATTTTAAGCTCTGAATGTCCTTCTCAATAAGCATTGCCTCCTCAAAGGCTTCTAATAATGTGTTCTTTTTGGAACTTTTAACCCATATGGATATATTGTTATGCAAGGACTTAGTATAGTATGCAACAGTCAAGTTTTCTACAGGCATCAAATCTATAGGGATTTTATTTTTTAAGGTTAGGAATCTCTAGTTGAAATCCTTAACTTTTTCTTTAGGGTTCATTTTTATACTAGAGAGTTCCATTACCAGGAATTCTAGAGATTTATCATCTCCGATTTTTTTCTACAAAGTAGGTTTCAAACTTGTCCCAAGAGACGATGGTTTGAGGTTGTTGCGCAAAATACTAGGTTGAGGCATTCCCTCAAATGTGTAGGGGAATAACCTGCATACAACATCCTCGTGCTGGAAAATCTAGAGCCTAACAACTAACGTAAATTTCTTGACGTGTTCCTCAGCTAATTTCTTGGAATCTGGGTCAACTTTGGGTAGCCACTTTTCTAGATGTTTGGGCAACGAGTGTTGGGGTCCAAGTACTGCCATGACATCTTGATCGAGCCAAGATCTGGCGGGATTATTTTGGTTTTCCATGGGAGTTGGTGTATTTGAAGGTTGAGATCGTTCAGACAAAGAACTGCCTTCGTCCAAGGATTCCTCTCTCGAAGAGGGTGGAAAAGAACCAGGTGGGGATGGTGGGATACCTGATCCCCCAACACCAAGGATTAGTGCTTCAATAGGATTGGTGGTATTACCACCTAATGTGTTTCTGTGCAGACCAATGTCAAGAGGTTGTTCTTGCAAATTGGTGAAATCAAGGGGTTGATTAAGCTGTCTATCAGGTTTTCTAATTTGTGACAAAGCACTTTGAGTTCTTAGAATCGACTCGTGAACAATTTCATGTACGTCAATCCCTTAAGGAACTAGTGTCACTGGTTCGATGGGATTGTCAGGAGTAGTTTATGAGGTAGTAGTTGGGTCAAGTGTAACATTAGGGTCTAAGCAAATATGTGTCACGACAGGAGAACGATTGTTTGGGGGAGTCCTACAACCTCATCGTGCCATCAATGAATTTTAGGCCATCCTTCTAGCGCCATTTGTTGTCGTGCGTTTATGACACACCATCAACGGGAAGGGAAAATCCAGACCATGGTTGTCTATTTAACCCAAGCCGTTTGGTATGATCTACCTTGACGGGTTTTATGGCTCCGTTAGCCAACTAGAGTTCTAAATTAACTAAAAGATATGAACTAAATTAATGTACAATTCTATCAATCGACCCATTAATTACAACTGCCTTAACTAACAATGGCATTATATACAAAAGGTATCTACGATTTACAAGGTTTAAGTACAGCCTTGTGAAAATAATTGTTTTAAAATAATGGATCCATACAAGATTAAAAATAAACAAAACTATTCTAGTGCTCTAACTACCAAACTAATAAGCAATAAGTGAATAAGATTGTAAATGATATAACAAAAATGGACAAAGAATTTAACGTTTAAATGATGCAATCATTATTCATTCATAAATCAACAAATTAAATAAATAATATGCTAACTAACCTCTCGTTGATCAACAGTACTAAGTTAGATTCATCTCTCTGTATTTGTATAAGCTCCTCTTAACCTGTGTCAAGTATAAACCTATGACAAAATAAAGCATAATACTTCCTGAAAAAACTCAAAGAAGTCTTTTATATTCCGGAACAATTCTGAGATGACAGAAAGACAAATGATTTTATATCACATGACTTTAGAATTTCCAATAACTAAAAATGAAAGAAATTCCAATTCTCAGTAATGGTATTACCAGCTACCTAACATTAGATGTAAACTCAAAATGTTTGGATAGATGAACAATCATAGATATCAACTGCACCAAAATATAATGAACCACATAATGAAAACATGACATAAAAGATTATATGCAGAATAGACTGAAGCTAGTTCGATACAGATAAAATTTCACATCTAGAAATTGCATGAGAAAAAACAATGAAAACATTGCACAATCTACACAGGATGAAAGCCAAAGAGCAAATTGTTTTCCCATATAGTTTCAAAAAAATAAGTCCATCATATGGTCCAGGAGAAATTGCCCCTATCATTAGGCAAGCAATGCTATTTAAACAAGTTTCTAATCTCTTCCTCATATCATGCAAGATAAATACATATCTTTTAAAATAATCTTTTACTAAAATAAAATAACAAAAAGATAATTATGTTGAATTCTTTCAAACCAAAACAATTACATTATTAAACATTGTTTTTCTAAAACAAAAATTACTAGTCCACTAAACGTTCAACCCATGACTCATTCCACTACTCGTAGTACATCAATCTGATATTCACCCGAGACAAGGAAAACAAAATCTAAATTAGACAATAATAAAAATAAATAATTCAAAAGACAAGCTACAAAATCTTCGATTCTGTAGCTGGTCTAAAATAAAACAAAATCAAAACAAATTTACTTTTTATCCAAACAGAATCAAATCATGAAATACAAAGGAGCTATTTACCAATTTAGAAATTCAAAAGAGAAGCATTAGACAAATCTGAGTTTATAATAGTATTGAAATTGGTGGAATTTTTAATAACCACATTTCCTGATCTCTTAATGCGCTTGTTGGCTCTGTGTGAAGTCGGTCGAATGAAAACCCTGAGCTCATCGTTTTCTCTTTCAAGGACTGAGTTCTGAGTGACCACTTGATTCAACTGCGTCTGTAGGTAAGGGATATCCCGACAATACCTTTCGATCTATTCGAAACAGTTCTCACAATACATCGATTTAGGATTTGGTAAAGGCCGAGTCTGATTTGTAGTGGGTAACTTACCATGTTCCATGATTCTTTTGAGATCATGTTGAATGCCTGAAAAACCTTGTTGTTTCTTTAATAAAGGAGGTAGATTCGATACAAAATCGAATTGGGGTGCATCGACATTGGTATCATCTTCAGAAATCCGGTCGTCAACATCAACAATAGGGATAGGTTTTTCATGATTGTGACGTCAATTCCTCAACATTTTGGATACAAGTCGACCCGATCTTTTATTCTTAAAATCAATATATGGAACTTTCTGAGTTTTACATCTACCCTGTTTCTTGATTTTAATTTCATTTGAATCAACCATAACATGCTCAGGATTAGGAACAACAAGGACCTTATCCTTCAAATTATCCAATACATCTTCTAAGGATTTTTTAGGAATAAAATCGTGCCTCGGGTGTGTGCCTTTGGATGACTTATGAAAAACAACAAGGGTTTTGGTTATATACACAGGGCTTCCTTGCAATTCGACATGTAGGTTTTCCAGAGAAGGAGTTGAGAGACAAGGGCTACTGGGCTCATCAAAATGCAGAGGTGAGTCTATCACGGTTCAGGTAGAGCAAACCCATTTCTATCCATGAAATCTTTCCAACTATCC
Source organism: Picea mariana (assembly GCA_032191745.1). Taxonomy (NCBI): domain Eukaryota; kingdom Viridiplantae; phylum Streptophyta; class Pinopsida; order Pinales; family Pinaceae; genus Picea; species Picea mariana. The sequence continues at coordinate 83,922 of JASDQU010738871.1, forward strand.
CCAACTTTTGACAATTGTGAAATAACCAAAATTCAAATAGATAGAGCGAACCCATTTCTATCCATGAAATCTTTCCAACTATCCCCAACTTTTGACAATTGTGAAATAACCAAAATTCAAATCAGGCCGTGATGAAATAAGCTAGACTGTGCGTTAAGGTTTCGCCTTTGGTAAACTCTGGCCATTTTTTGGAGGCTTTTAAGCAAGTAGAATGGCATATTTAAACCAAAAAGTAAAAACACCATCAACAAACGGACATGAAACAGGAAGACTAGTCCATATCTACCCTCACAAGTGACAAACTGCTTAAGTATCAACAGTAAACCATGCCATCGAGGTTTAAACAAAACAATCGGTGTACCTTTGACATTGTAGTGTGACCTCTTGGAATCCATTAGTAGGTGCCAAAGGACGCCTTCAAATTTGAGGTTTTTGAACCAACGAGCTCCCTCTTGGGGTAATCCCGTGGCTTTTGCAATTGAATCCTCAGTCACCTCCAACTATAAATCTCCAATCTTAGCCTTAGCACCATCGAAGGTTTGGTAAAAATCTTGAGCAACATCAAAGTTAAAACCCTAGAATAGTTTTGTGAATCCGTCCCAACCAAAATCCACGAGATCGTCCACAGYGTTGTCGTGTGAGAGGAAGGCATGTGAGCCTTTTGGCTCCATCCTCACCATAGGCGCCATCGGTATGGTCAGGAAAAACCAACAGGAGCAGCGAAAGGGGGAGCGTGTTTGAAACCACACAAAACAAAGGATAAGCTCTGCATTTTCAGAGGAGACCTGATACCTAAGGCTTCAGAAGAAATCCACCATAGCCACCACTCAATCTGTTGAGTGGATGTTGAACCAAAGGACAAGCGTGATTGAGAACTAGCTCCTCTAATGACCACCTAGCCGAAAAATGAATAACTACCACCTAAGGCAATGAATGCGAGCTTGTGCAGAAGGGAGAAGTAGCAAATGTTTCAAAGCATGGCTAACAACCTTGTACAATGACGATGAGACTGCGATATGAAAAAAATGGGATAGCATTCATACTCCAACGTTGTATCAAAGTTTAGTTTCATAAGCGATCGAAAATGTGGTAGGTGATAATAAAAAAATCAAAAGACTAAAATGCCTAAGGCATACCTCCAAGGTGAACGACTCATATGCTAATGGTAAGAAAGCAACCCATAACACGATAAGTTCAAAATCCTTTAGGGTTCTTAAGATCATTAGGTTCCCTTAGGTGTTCATCCAATTTCATAAAGGGAAACTCTATAAATTTTATGATGTGTCCAAACCAAAGCTTGTTCCAATTTCATGCTTAAACAATCATGAAATTGAACAAGAAAAAACGAGAGATTAAAAGAAATGAAATCAAACACACAACTAATCAAACAATTTTTTCAAAACAAAAACATCATAGAAATCTTTGCAAACATAAAGAGGCAGCTACATAAATTTTTATCCCATTAAGACGATGTTTTACATTGATAAAATCGACATGAATATTTGGCTGCCAACAAAACCCTAAACCCTAGTTTAGCCTTGATTGGTGAACTAAATGATTTAGAAGAAGGGGATTTTTGGGGTACTATAAGGGTTTATCCCAAATCCCTCTCCACTTCTCCCATTATGTTAACTCTCTCTTCAAGCAACTGAATCCATAACCCATTAAAGGCACTAGTCTTCATTGAGGTAGTAAAGTGACAAAGTTTTATAACAATCTCTCTCTCTCTCTCTCTCTTAGTCTCTTACTTCATGATAAAAGCAAGTGATTGGTAATTAAATGGTTGATAAACTTTGACTTTAACTTGTTTGTTTTATAAAATGTTAGCTAGAACCATTAGTGTTGATAATTTTGTTGCTATCTCTTACATTTCTCACAATTTAACTATGGAAATCATTGTTTAGCTATTGAACATAAAAGTACTCATCAAGAGCCAATTTGAGCCATTCATTTGTTGATTTATTGTTGTTTTTCTCCATATGAGATATAATTTATGTATTATTACAATGATGAGTGTTCCATATATAGGGAACATATGGTGACCATCCATGAAAGGATGCNTCCCTTGAATAATCAATAACTATTTATTATTATCATTTACTTATTATATATGATATTTAATAATCAATAATTATATTATTAATTATTATTCTAAGAGAATGTCTTCCCGATGTTGTCCAAACATCAACACTCCCTCTCAATGAGGGAGACATTTTACATCATGGCAAGTTTGTCTCTGAATTATACAAACTTTGCCCTAGACTCATGACACTTGTATGTCAGTCTTGGGAGACGTCTCTCTCCCACCTGAACTGAGGAGAAACTCCTTATGCGACTCTTCCTTTTGAGCCAATTGAATCTCTCTGAGATGAGGCTCACTCTGGGTCCGCATGTAATAACATATAGCATCTTGAGTCTTTATCATTCCTAGTCAAATCACCATGACTAGGACAAATACCACACCAAGATCTTTCACCACAAGTACAAACCCATGAGTGAATGTTAGCCTGATGCTAAATGACACATGGAAAGCACTTTAAGCACCTTAAGTCCATATTATTCCTTGTCATGATCAAGGAAGGACTACGTCTAGGCCCATTTACCACAAGTGCACCTTTATGATAAATGTATCCTATCTCCCTTGGTTTGCAGCCGAATTTAGGAGAAGTTTCGCCCGATGAAAAAACATCAAGACTCCCTCTTAGCTAGGGAGGTATCTTTCCATAGTAGTACACAACTACTATCCAGAGACACGCAGTCTCTGTCAATAGTACACAACCACCTTAGGTGTTCATCCAATTTCATAAAGGGAAACTCTATAAATTGTATGATGTGTCCAAACCAGATCTTGTTCCAATTTCATGCTTAAACAATCATGAAATTGAACAAGAAAAAATGAGAGATTAAAATAAATGAAATCAAACACACATGTAATCAAACAAAATTTTCAAAACAAAAACATGATAGAAGTCTTTGCAAACATAAAGAAGCAGCTACAAAAAAATTTATCCCATTAAGACGATGTTTTACATTGATAAAATCGACATGAATATCTCACTGCCAACAAAACCCTAAACCCTAGTTTAGCCTTGATTGGTGAACTAAATGATTTATAAGAAAGGGATTTTTTGGGTACTATAAGGGTTTCTCCTGAATCCCTCTCCACTTCTCTTATTATGTTAACTCTCTATTCAAGCGACTAAATCCATAACCCATTAAAGGCACTAGTCTTCATTGAGGTAGTAAAGTGACAAAGTTTTATAACAATCTCTCTCTCTCTCTCTCTCTTAGTCTCTTACTTCATGATAAAAGCAAGTGATTGGTAATTAAATGGTTGATAAACTTTGACTTTAACTTGTTTGTTTTATAAAATTTTAGCTAGAACCATTAGTGTTGATACTTTTGTTGCTATCTCTTACGTTTCTCACAATTTAACTGTGGAAATAATTGTTTAGCTATTGAACATAAAAGTACTCATCAAGAGCCAATTTGAGCCATTCATTTGTTGATTTATTGTTGTTTTTCTTCATATGAGATATAATTTATGTATTATTACAATGATGAGTGTTCCATATATAGGGAACATATGGTGACCATCCATGAAAGGATGTGTCCCTTGAATAATCAATAACTATTTATTATTATCATTTATTTATTATATATCATATTTAATCATCAATAATTATATTATTAATTATTATTCTAAGAGAATGTCTTCCCGATGTTGTCCAAACATCAACACTCCCTCTCAACGAGGGAGACATTCTACATCATGGAAAGTTTGTCTCTGAAGTATACAAACTTCACCCTAGACTCATGACACTTGTATGTCAGTCTTGGGAGACGTCTCTCTCCCACTTGAACCGAGGAGAAACTCCTTCTGTGACTCTTCCTTTTGAGCCAATTGAATCTCTCTGAGATGAGGCTCACTCTGGGTCCGCATGTAATAACATATAGCATCTTGAGTCTTTATCATTCCTAGTCAAATCACCATGACTAGGACAAATACCACACCAAGATCTTTCACCACAAGTAAAAACCTTTGAGTGAATGTTAGCCTGATGCTAAATGACACGTGTAAAGCACTTTAAGCACCTTAAGTCCATATTATTCCTTGTCATGATCAAGGAAGGACTATGTCTAGGCCCATTTACCACAAGTGCACCTTTATGATAAATGTATCCTATCTCCCTTGATCTGCAGCCGAATTTAGGAGAAGTTCCACCCGATGATGAAACATCAACACTCCCTCTTAGCTAGGGAGGTATCTTTCCATAGTAGTACACAACTACTTTCCAAAGACACGCAGTCTCTGTCAGTAGTACACAACCACCATAGTAGAAAATTTTTTTGTCACGCATGGCACTCTCATGTGGACTTCTAGAGGCTACTCCCTCTAGGAACACTTAGGGTCAACTCCCCATAGTGTGTGACGTCAAGGGTCAACTCCCTTGACTTGTCCTCATGTGCTCTCTACATGGGACGTTGGGATATATGCCCAAATGCACTTATCCCTTCTCAAATAAGTGTACCACTTATCCCTTCTTGAATAAGTGTCCCACTTATCCCTTCTCGAATAAGTTTCCTCACATATCAACTCAACTCAATTCACAGAGGAGTATGATCTGGAGAATGTTTGTAACCCATGGCTAATACCATGTAGACTTCTAGAGGATACACCCTCTAGAAACACTAGGTTCAACTCCCATAGTGTGATGTCAAGGGTGAACTCCCTTGACATGTCCTCATGTGCTCTCCACATGGGACACGTCCTCATGTGCTCTCCACAAGGGACGTTGGGCTATAATACCAAACAAACTTATCCCTTCTCAGATAAGTGTCATCACATATCAACTCAACTCAGTCACAGAGGAGTATGATCTGGAGAATGTCTAAGGAAGTTGCAAACATCAACACTCCTTCTCAGGGAGGGAAGCATTCTCTACCATGCCAAGTCTGTCACAGAAGTACTCAAACTTCATCCTCGTTTGGTAAGAACAGTAACAACCTGCTCATACGTAGGAAGGTACAACACTGGTACTTCCTTCCTCTACACCATGTCTAATATGTAATGGTACTTGATCTCAATGTGGTTTTATTTGTCATGAAACACTAGATTCTATGAGATCTTTACACAACTTTGGTTACCATAATGAATAATGGTGGAATCCAGCACATGTTCAAAAAAATATGCAAGGAGCTTGTGAAGCCACACTACTTCACAGATTAAGATATTTAATGCAATGTACTCTACTTATGCTGTGCTCAAATTGACATAAGTTTGTTTCCTACTACACTAGGAAACCATGGAATATCCCAAAGTGAAGCAACCCCGAAAGGTGCTCTTTCTATCCACTACGCTCCCTGCCCAATCAGAGTCAATATATTCCTTCCATATATAAATATTGGAAGTATATCTCAAACCATGTCCAACTGTGCCTCCCATGTATCTCAACACATGCTTCACAACAATCTAGTGTGTCTATCTCGACTGACTCATAAAATGGCTAAGTGCACTCACTGCATAGAAAATATTTGGTTTCATGTTAACCAGATACATCAATGATCCAATCAACTGCATGTACAGAGTCGGATCAATTTCATCAGAATCAAAAGAATACACACTTAGTTTCTTCATATTTTTCACCATTGGTGTAGCCACGGGCTTCAAGTTCAACATCCCAAACTTCTTCAATATCTCAACTATGTACTTCCCCTGACTCACGAAGATCTCATCAGTTCTCTACCACACCTCTAGTCCCAAGAATTAGTACATCATACCAAGGTCCTTCATCTCAAACTTAGAGGCCAACATATACTTGCATTCAACAATAAGGCTCTCTATAAAAGTGAAGAATAAATCATCAACGTAGAGGACCAAAATCAGGGACTCACCATTAACAGTCTTGTAGTACAAGCTCGGATCGAAAACACTTTTGTTGAAGCCCAAAAATCATCAGGTGTCCATCAATCCTCGCATAACAAGCTCGATGTGGCTGCTTGAGTCCATACAAGGCCTTCTTCAACTTGCACACATGAGACTCCTTCTCATGTATCACGAAACCATCTGACTGCTCGATGTATACTTCTTCCTCAATCTCTTCATTGAGAAAGGTTGTCTTTACATACATATGATGTACTCTCTAACCCATGGATGTTGCAAGGAAAATAATCATCGATATAGAAGTGTATTGAGCAACATAATCAAATGTATCCTCATAATCTATTCCCTCCACTTGAGAGAATCCTCTAGCAAAAAATATCATTTTGTGCCTCTCGATGCTCCCGTCAATTATGTGTTTGATATTATAGATCCACTTGGAAGTCACTACAAACTTCCCCTCAAGTCTCGAAATAATATCCCACACATCATGCTTCATGATGAACTAATACGCCTCCATCATGGCATCTCTCCATATTGGATGACTAGATGCCTCCTCATAATAGGAAGGCTCAGAATCAATGATGTGGCTAATAGCTACGACATAACACGAATATCTCTGAGGTCTCTTGCTCTCTTGGAAGGTACCACGAGGAAATGCATGTCCTTTTTCCTCATGCAGAGTCTGATGAACCCATGTAGGTCTTTTCTGACCTACTGCAATATCTCTGGGAACATCAATTGGAGCTACATGATCAACGAGATCAATTGGATCAATAGGTTGAACTGTCTCCCTCAAATCTGCTAGAGGGTGAGGGGGAGAAGGAACCATCTCTTTCTGTCTCTCACTATCAATCTCCATGTGAGATCCTATAGATCTCCTGAAGGCTACCTCCTCCTAAAAGGTAATATATTTTCTCACCTCCATCAGTCTCTAACTAGGGATATAGATCGAATATGTCTTCAAAGACTCACTGTACCCCACAAATGTACCCTTTCTGCCTGAAGGGTCTAGCTTGGCCCGTTTCTCCTTGAGTACATGAATGTATACTGGACACCCAAATATCCTGAAGTGTCCAACCTCAAGCTTCACTCATGAACTGTGTCCATACTAGACATTTCATGGTTCCCTCGTGGAACACATGTCTAAAACATATCGAGGTTCCCTCATGTAACACATGTCTAAAACATATCGAGGTTCCCTCATGGAACCTGTGTCTCACAAGACATATTGAGGTTTCCTCTTGAAACCAATGTCTTGTTTCCTTCATCTGACCATCTAAGGCACATCAAGATGAAGTCTACATTCCCCCCTACTAGTCCACATAGGACCCTCCGGGTAGAATCTCTCATGATGCTGCCTCAAACATCAACAGATTGACACAAGCTTTATGTGATCTCAAATAAGAGGGTTTGTCATTGCTTCTCATGTCCATCTTGATCAATCCACACCAAATATTTACATTGATCTCACCAAATGTGAGATAAATTGCTACACATGCACCCATGTCCAGCTCAGCATAAACCTGGATCCCTAGACCAACGTTTGTTCTTGCACAGTCCATCATTGCTCAAATTAGTGATTAGTATGTAGGGACAATGTTTTTAAATTCATTTTTTATTTTTATTTTTTTGTTCGCCATTCATGTCCGTCGTTATATTTGTGACCCAAGTCACCATTTGTCTCTTAGGATCAAAAACCAAGGGACAAATCTTGTGATCAAATCCTCCTCAAATTTCTCCGGCGTTGGGTCCCTTGGAGCATGATTTTGTATGCAATGAACAATCACATATTGTTGTAGATATCTCCTCCAGAGACATACCTACACGTCATGGATTAAACCAAAAGGAGCACTCGTCATATGATGATGTCAATGTATCCCTAGAATATCGATCAACCCTAGGGACAAATGAAAATATTCCTTTTGACTCCCTTGATATTGAAAATGACAAGGAGATGGAAACCGACAGCTCCCTAAGGAAAACAAATGATACGATCTAGAAGCCATCCACTGAAATATGAGAAGAGGTGAAACATATCACATATCATGAACTTTGAAGGCGCTCCTATTTTTTTTTTTAATATGATTTGGTCGCAAACATGTTCCATGAGATCTAGATAACCAAGGATATCCTTTTCCAGATCGAAGGTTCCTGCCAACTAGAAAACAAAGGTTTTTTTTTGTCAAGTATAAATCCAGGAGAACCCCAACAATTTTCTTGTTTCTGGCCCTTACCAAAATCAAAGGCATGATGACCGTCCATATTTCTTTTATTACAGGTAGAATGGAGTGACCAAATTGCATCGTTGTTCTGCTCCTAATTTACTAGCAAATTTGTCCCATCACTAGAAGGGCCACACATATCTCTACCAGTATCTAGGGGTTCTTCAAAAATGGTATTCGGTTGATCTTTTGTAGAGTTTTCACAACAAACTTGTGCATGTTCACATCCAAAATATGCTTTGATTTATCAATCGCTAAAAGCATGCAGTCTAAAAGAAAATAACGCAAAGGGTCAGTCACCAATTGACGATGAAACAAGCACTTCCTTTCGACAACTTAAAATTGTTTAATAGATGTGTAATCTCAGATTAATCTCTAGAGTCTGATATTTGTATCTGACATTGAGGATTTTACATTACCCACTAAGAAATATAGAATCTTCTCTAGGCCCTTCCGTGAGGGAGTCAAGACCAGTCCGCTCTGACACCATGTTGTTTTTATTCATATGAGATATAATCGATGTTTTATTACAATGATGAGTGTTCCATATATAGAGAACATATGGTGACCATCCATGAAAGGATGCGTCCCTTGAATAATCAATAACTATTTATTATT
>JASDQU010738871.1:92695-106205 GCA_032191745.1 Picea mariana
TTGGAACTGTCTCTACTATCTAGCTTGGTCCCATCCTGGGAGGTACATTGCTCCTAGATATTTCTTGTCTCTGAGCATCATTTATGGAAATGTCTCTCCTTGATATCATGTTGTAAGGTCTTTCCCTCCATGTCTTCTTCCTGCAAACTTCATTATGGCTCCTTCTCATAGTTATTACATGTGACCTTCTTGGAACAAGAAACAAGTACAACAAAAAGCATCTCCTAGAGGAGATCAACTATATACAGTGACCCTCCAAATAATATGTCTTCTAATATGAACAACACACATCCATCATATAATCAATGTCATATGGCTACCAACACACATCTAGCATATACTTGATGTCATACGACTACCAACACACATCCATCATATACTCGATGTCATATGGCTAACCATGTTGATTTTCTAGTGTTAAATTAAACAAGCACAATTTTCCACAGGTGGTAATCACTTCCAATGATATACGATATTACTTTTGTAAACACTAGTAAGTAACTCTGAAAATTTCAACTTCTTAGTCTCTTCCTTAGATCGCTTATCCCACGTGTGAGAGAGAAAAAATATGTGTGTCTATTGTTGTGTCTTTCAAGTGTCTTTTTATAGTAATACTAGATTGATTGAAAAAAGACACGTCTCTTTGAAAAAATCAATTTTCTTTCTTATAAATAGTTGGAGAATACCTTTGTAACTAACCAAAGATTAATTTGGTTATAATACATCCACATAGAATTTGACTTTGTTAAATTGTTCCTCCATAATTCATTAGATTCTTTGCATAAATATAGGTAGAAGTAAATATGCATTACATTCCTCATATTTAGGTAATTAGACATTTTTACTAGAAATCATTGCCCACCATAATTTATGGAATTCTTTCTATAATTTAGGTAGGAGTAAAAACTTAAATATGTTGTACATAGAGATTGTAACAACCCCATAAATTTAACACTCCCAACATTTTACTCTACTCTCATTTTCTTGGGCCCTCCTATGAAGGAGTCAATCATAGTCCCGCTCTGATACCATGTTGTTTTTATTCATATGAGATATATCGATATATTATTACAATGATGAGTGTTCCATATATAGAGAACATATGGTGACCATCCATGAAAGGATGCGTCCCTTGAATAATCAATAACTATTTATTATTATCATTTACTTATTATATATGATATTTAATAATCAATAATTATATTATTAATTATTATTCTAAGAGAATGTCTTCTCGATGTTGTCCAAACATCAACATTTATGTGGTTAAATATTTATGTTGTTACAATTTACTTATTGCTGATAACACTTGTGTATCAACCAATCTAACTGTGAAAATTAATGCTTAAAGGCTTGATCATCATCTACTAGTTGTTGGATTTCATTCCATATCATTTATTGCAACTTTTGATGGTGTTTTCATGAAGTTGTTACAACTTTGTCATTGTTGTTATAAGATTACTTTTTGCTACATTTTTATTACAACAAGCATAGTTTTCTAAGTCCTTATTTGTTAGTGGCTTATTTCATGATATTTGGCTTTGGGTTTTGTGTCATAATGTTTGTTTCACAGGTATTCTTCAAGCCATAATAATTTCATTCCCAAGCCTCTCTTCAAGAAGCCTTAGCCACCTTGTTCAAGTGACCAAAATAGGGGCCTCTTTCCACTCTCGTGCTTGCTCCCCATAACCCCTTGAGTTCATCCTCCCTTGTGTTGGACTAGTCCATCACTAAAATGAAGGGGATATCTATTGAGGTGACAATGATAGGTGTCCCCAGTTGTGTTACATATTTTTTGTTTGTGTTGGGATTTTCTCCAACTACAAATTGTGCGATAACATGTTCGGTGTTGTTGCCGAGGAGGATTTTGAATCTTTTCCAATCCCATAACAATATTCGACAAGCCTATCCCAAAGCCTTTATCTCTAGCTTGCATGTCAACTCCATTTGAGGGAAGTTCCCCTTTTTACTTTTGATGATCCTTTCACAAATTTCATATAGTGACTCCACAACCTAAGAACCCGTCCTTTCAAAAGACTCTTCCCAAGGGAAGGTTCAAACCTTCTCAAGTCTATCAACGAAGGCCTCCTCATAATCCACTTGTGGTCGAATCTTTGTTCAAAGGAAGCCTTCATTTTTCTCCAATGGCCCGTCCTTGGGATAACAACCTTTACAGGCCATTGAATATGATCAACATCACCGACTACCCCAATAACATGCCAAAAGGGTCTCACAAGTGGTTACCTAAATTCACTGGGAAAAATGTTATTACAACTAAAGAATGTCTTGACACCATTGGTGTGGCTATGGAAGATAATAATGTGGAACATGAAGATGTTGCAATGAAGTTACTAGCTTCCTCTCTTGAAGAAGATGCTAAGATGTGGTTCAAAATCTTACCCAACAATCACTTGCAATCATATCAGGATTTCAAAAATTTGCTCAAAAAGAGATGGACAACGAAAAATGATAGTGGAATGCTACTTATGCAATTCAAAAAAATTAAGAAGAAAGAGAATGAAACAATGAAGGAATTTGATGCTAGATTTGAAAACTTGTTCATCCAGATCCCAAAGGACTTGTACGCACCAGAAGAAGTTTTTCTCCTTCTTTATTTGAATACTTTTGAAGGGCAATTTGGTTTTATCTTGAAGGAAAAGATGTCTGACAGTTTAGAAAAGGCCAAAGAATATACTGTACAGATCAAAGAACATCTTATCAGTGCCAAGATTGAACCTTTTTAGCTCCCTCATGCCAAAATAGAAGCCAAGTTGAAAGTGTCAACCAACAATGTACAAGATCCAATTACACTTTAGGCTTAAAAGTTTGATCAAATGAATGCCCAATTAGTCCAAAGATAGAATCAGATCATGAATAGGTTAAAATTTTTGGAGAGGCAACATTCTGCTCCAAGGCCTCAATTTTTCAAATAGTAGAAGGAAAATGAAGGTTGGAAGTTGAATCCATAACAAGAAAAAAAGGCACCTGACACCTTGAATCCCATTGGGATGGTTAACATGAAATGATCACCCTCATGTTTTCCTTGTGAAAAACCTCATTGGTAACATTAATGTCCAAGACAAAGAAAAGAAGATGATCCATGCCCTGTAGACCGATTAAAATTCATTGATACAACTTACACACTCAAGGATGACAAATGCATTGACATCACAGAAGAACAACTTGAGGAAGTTAGGAAATAGGTAGCTAGGCGAGATTGATTGGAAATATTTAGCCAAATGGATGAAGCTTTAAAGGAGAGGTTGAGGAAAAAAGAGATTTTGACATACTACAAAAGAAATAAAGTACCATCCTCACCTTCTCCAGCAAAAGAGGTGATGCCTCCACCTCTTCCACCTCATTTTCATGACCTTCTTCCACAGCCTGCAGTAACAAATGAGGATCTTCGCCTAAACATCGAGGTACCTAATATGATTGGAAAGATGAACATGGTGCTTCCCATGGTTGAGATGTGCAAGATTCCTTTCATATGGAAAGAAGTTTTGAAGACTTCAAAAGTAAAAGATGAAGTTAAAAATACAAGTTGAAGTAGGGGACCCTCTGATAATTTTAAATACTATGTACAGTGGGAACTGGAGAGAAGACAACCCCCCTTTTTACCTCTCTCTAGGCATAAATGGATTTTGTTTGAATAATTGTATGTTGGATTCTGAGGCTTCGAAAAACGTGATGCCACTGAAGGTCATGAAACAACTTATTTTTAAAATGATCCATCCTTATGGAAATGTTTGTGGCATTGATTCAAAGAAAGTGAAGGTTTACGGTCTCATAGAGGATTTGAAGGTTTACTTACAAGCGTTCCCCCACATTGAAATCAATATGAGTGTGGTTGTGATTGATGTGCCATATGCTTGTGGCATGTTCCTGTCAAGAAGTTGGTATGCTACCCTTGGTGGTTTTCTCAGTATGGACTTGACTCATGCACATATCCCTATGGGAGATGGGACATTTGATATTCTGTATAGTCAACCGGTTTCCAAGAATCATGTAATTGAACTAAATATCCTTGACTATTGGAGTGATTTTGAATATGATGTGACACCTCAAATCATGGATTATGATCCTTGGGATTTACCACTTGCAGGAGAACATTGTATTGATATACTATTTCCAAAGACATATAAGTATAAGGAGAAACTTGAGAAATACCAAGGAAAGGACCCAAGATCCATCAAGATACTCAAGAACGATCAAGAGAAAGAACAAGCTATCAAACATATGGTCAAAGAAGATCCTCTTGCACAACCTTACATTGAATATGTATTGTATGTTGAAATTGATAAAGTCATCCTTGCACTCATGTGGGATAAAAGGAAGGGAAATCCAAAGTATGACAAGAAAAGTTAAATTCTATGGCTTGGCCCTTACATTGTCAAGAAGTCTAAAATGGGAACTTATTATTTATCTACCATGGATGGATGCCATTACTATTTGATGGTTCTATCCTCCAACCCTACATAAATGGGACCTAATTTCTACAAGCCTCGATGCCCAGGTAAGTAGGTAGTGTTGAGCACTCAACACACCCTAAAAAGGCCTTGTCAAATTTTACCATTTTGGGTACCACTTGATCTTTTGCACTATCTAATTCGACCTCAGTATGAAAAATGTTGCCTTTTCTTATCATTTGGTTTTCCATTTTAGTTTTTAAAGTTTGCTTGGACATGAAAAAATCTATAACTTAAAGGACTAAAGAATCGACAGCCAAAAATTTCCCGACGCGCTCAAAGAATCGACATCAGAAAGAATTAAAGGAGAAAGAAAGTCACTCGAGAAAACCGTAGTTTTCGATCGTTGATCCTCATCAGCGTTGACAAACAGACGTTTTTTTTGCGAACGAACTTCACCAAGGATATCGTCGATGATTGATCCCTTCGACATCTTCAACATCGACGAAAGGTTAAAAGAGTAAGCATAGAACGAAAATGAAATAATATCGCCGATCGCCGACTTCTGAAATGTTTTCGGTATCAGGATAATTCGAGGACGATAACCCACAAAGGAACTATGCGATGGAATTATCTCTGAAGGCCAATCCCCGATAACTTTTGGCATCGACGAGTTTTTATAAGGATAACCCGTAGAGACCGTGATGAGTCAATCCTCGATCACCGACCCCGATACCTTTCGACCTCAACAATTCCAGGTTTATTTTAATACACGTCTCCTGTCAAAAGACCCGACACTGACTGAGATGTACGATCAAACCACCTGTTCTCTTTTGTGATATGTCGTTTCCCAAGTGGTTAAACATAAGATCTAGTTTTCCTGAGTCATTATTAGCTCTCGAGACCCAAGTTTCTCCCCAAACCAGCGCCATACAACGAAACTCGTCGACGTCGGAAGTTTTTTTCAGGAGGATACCAATGGGAACATACACAAGGATATCTTCGCTTCCCGATCTACCCACTAAGAAAGCAATGCGATGGGAAGTTTTAGCTCTAAGATACGATGGATCCAGAGAATTTAAAGAGCTAATTAATTCCAAAATCCCGCATTAGTTGCTAATTCGTGCGTGAATCAAAGGACCGTTTGAACGTGCTAATACAATGCATCACCCTTCGCGCCCACGTAAAATTTATTTGCAGATATTCGGTGGTAGGTTGTTTTGAATTTCACCCTTCACTCGAGTTAATTGGTTGATACACCTGGTAGGATCTCTCCCATTAGGTTTGTTTTGATTCATTGCAAACAAACTTATTCTGTGCGTAAGGAAGTTTGGAACATCAATAGGATTGAGACGAGCAATCCGGGGAAAGATTCCAAGGTCTAGTGAGTATTAAACAATAGGTTTAGAGAGCGTTACAGGTATGTACCGGTCCATGGATGTTTTATGCTTCATTTCATACATTCTATCCAATGTTACTCTGTACACATGCCTAAGGGATCATTTTTAGTTGCAGGAACAATGCCTCTGAAGAAACCTACCACCAGGAAATCTCCAAGAGCGCCAAAGCTATAGGAACTAGATGCAGGAGAAGGTCCTTCCCCAACAGTCGCGAAGCAATTGGAATTTGATCCAAAACTGGTGCCCGTCATCAAGAAATCCACTAAGGAGGTTTTCAGTCGGCCTCTGGCCTTTAGAGACACAGAGGCAAACATCGAGACCAAGACGGTGTTCTCGCACTGGAAAGAAATTTTCAAGAAAATCAAGCAGGAGGAATTCCCCAAGTATACCCTGCACAACGATCCCGATACAAGAAAACTCAACGATGAAGTCCTCCCGAATTTCTGTAAGGCATATCTACACATGGTGGCGAGTAGGACTCCGGTATTCCCATGCATGGAACTACTGAAATGGCTTATCAATCACACTAACATGCAAATATGTTTGATTAATGACAACAATGGCAGATGTGTCGAGGTTTTCCTTCTAGTGGAAGTGCAAAATTATTACAAGCTCAAAGAGCCAGAAGAATGGATAAATACCGATATTGTCGTAAGATTCTATGAGAAACACGACACCAACAAGGTGATGACGTCTTGGTGGAGAGAGGATAAAAATTTCACCAATCGGACCTCCGACTGGTACCTGACAGCCATTCTAATGGATCCGTACATCTATATAATGGCCCTCCTCTACTGATTGCATGGGGAGAAAGACTACTCTAGGTTTTTAGAGGCTTGAATGCCTCTATCTTATACTGTAGCCATCTCTGGAATTGGTTTTAACTAGGGTGCCATCATATCCAAACAACTAAGAACTTGCATATGACAGGATTAGACGCCAAAAGAGGGAGAAACCCATTCCCTCTACATGGCTTCTTATCTATTGGACGTCATCTGTGACAGAAATGCCTTTGTTGGAATGAACTTAAGCTAGCACACCTCAGAGCTCTCAGTCCATGTATATTTGGGCATCCTGTGGGAGAACAGGTAAAAGAAATCCTACTCTCTCATCTACGACCAATTTATCACACATATTTATTTGTTGTTGTTCAAGAAAGAGTGCCCAAGGTTGAAAAATGCAGCCAAAAAGATTATATAGAAAGTTGGCCACTGGTATCTGGATGAGTGAGACACCTACATCAGGATTTTCGGTGCCACCAGAGCACCCCATATGCTACCTGTATATGTCCATGACCGACTAGTAGTTGGGGAAATCTATTATCAGACCATCCTGCAAGGTTACAATGGTACTTTGGTAAAAGATAAGAAGCGAGCCTTCATACCCTATGGATTTCATGTTGGTTTCTACATGGTGAAGGACACTACTCAAGCCAAACAGGAAGGGTTGAAMCAACTAGAGTTATGATTCCAGACTAGTCTCTTTCGCAAGAACGACCCAAAAGGTTTAGTCCTGAAGCACGCATCACAAGTATCATCCTGCTAGCCATACGCCCATGACAATTTTGAAGATGAAATCTTCACCGAAAATGCTCAAGAYTGGGAAGAGGTGATGGCGAGGATGGATGACCCTAAGGAAAATAGGTTCAAGGCTATGAGTTGGGATGAGCAAGAAACGGTCCTGGAACAAATGGTTCAAGAGACCATCAGAACAAGAGAAGAAATGATATCAGTCAGAGCGGTGGAATCTCCACAGGAAGCCACTGAAACATCAGAGATTTCCCTGGTAACCCCGATACAAGATAGGAATTTCCCCGAGGCTCAAGCTGCGCGGGAAACGGGGGCACTCATGTATCAACATGCCCAATAGATAATGAATCAAATGTGGGGTAACCCAGACCTTTTTAGAATGCCAAGGCTTCCGACCGATAGCCCAGAAGAAAGTCCGACGAGGCCAAGCAGCCTTGGTTTCATAAACCTTGGTAACATCAATGGGTCAGGTGACCCTGAATCCACAATGCCATCGGCCAAATCGTTGACAAGTGTGACACCTCAACTAAATATGGGTTGGGTATCAGTGGAAACAAGTGCACCTAATCCTTTGAGGGAGTTTATAAATATATATAGTGATGATGAGAGCCCAGAGGCATCATGCAGGACCCCTATGTGTATCCAAGAGGAAAAGGGACTTGAGAAGACTTCTTCTCCTCATCTCGAGGTTCAAACCCAAGAGGGTCCATAAGAGGAAATAGAAACCGAAAGTGTTCCCGACACAAAGAGGCCCGATGCAGCGGAGACCCAAGCAGACAATCCGAAAGACAAGTCAGAACCGGATGAGCCAAAGGAAGGATCCCCACATAAGGAACTCAATGTTTCAACGACCGATGAACAAGTAAGTATCGAGTCTTTTCCCGATGCCTCTATTCCGCTCGATACTCAGATCCCCGGAAAGTGACAAGCAGAGTCTGGTCCCTTGGATCAAAACGAGAAAGTTCAGGAACCCGATCTTGAAAAAGTATACACCACCGGAAATCTGGGAAACACACTCACATGGGGTGATCAACAGATTACCGAACCTGTAGACGAGGTAGCCAATATCTATGCGATCTCCTACGATTGAAAGAAGAAGGCCATCATCCAAAGTTGATCCGAATTTTATGAGAAGAATTAAATGAATACATATTATTAATAGGTTCTTAACACAAAATAATAGAGATACAGTAAAACTGGTTTTCTATTCAATAACGAAATAAGCTAAAACTGTAAAATGCAGCGGAAACAAGCTTGCTGGAATGGTGGTGGCTTATTTCTGAGAAGAGATGTGACGGCAGCATGCATTCGCAAGAAGAGGGTTACAATGAGGATCTGAAGGCCTTTTTACAATAACAAAGAATTCCAAAAACCCTAGACATCCAAAAACCTAACCCTAGGAGATGAAGCACCAAAAGTCATGTGGGCCCCGTTTGGGTAAGTTAGTACATCAACTTCCCGAGGTCATAACTTTTGCATACGATCTTCGTTTTAGGTGTGTGATAGCCCGTTGGAAAGGTATCATTGAGGAGATTAATTTTATGGGCTCAATAATGCCTTTGAATATTGTTGAGGATCTCTATCCTAAAAAACCTTCATTTAGGCCCTCAAAATGGCCCCGAAAGTTAAAACTGCTAAAAATAGTAAATTGCCAAAATTGTCAGAAAACTATTTTGAGCCTATTGGAAAAGGTGGGTGGCCACCGATATCAATTTGGATATATCCTCCCTCCTTAGGAATCAATTGTATCCATTGCGTTGAGGTGCCCCATCAGATGAGGAAATTTCTGTTGAATTTGGCCCCGAGTGAGCCACTTGCCTTGGTGCAGGAGCTGCCCTGATTTGACGACTCGATAAAGCTGGATCCTTTGTTGTCAAGTGACCTTGATCTGTCTGTCCACAATCTAATCATTGGATGCATGTTGTATGCAATCGGGGTTGAGCTCTGTTGGTGTCAGTTGTTCTGCTACTTCTGAGGTGTCCAATAATGTTGGGAAATAAGGGTGAAGGAGAGCCACATTGAACAATGGGTGCAGGCCAAGAAAAGGAGGAATGTTGAGATCAAAAGAATTATCCCCCACGACCTTGGTGATAGTGTATGACCCATAACGGAGTGGGCGAAGCTTTCGATGGGGTCCTATAAGGTGTTCTTTCTGCAAGTACAACCAAACTTTTTCGCCCACCTGAA
Organism: Picea mariana; assembly: GCA_032191745.1. Taxonomy (NCBI): domain Eukaryota; kingdom Viridiplantae; phylum Streptophyta; class Pinopsida; order Pinales; family Pinaceae; genus Picea; species Picea mariana. The sequence continues at coordinate 102,221 of JASDQU010738871.1, forward strand.
ACTTATGTGGCACCCAATGTTGATCATGGCGTTGTTTGTACTTGTCATTAGACTTCTGTAGGATATCCTGAACCTGTTGGTGGATGTGCTGGATCCGCTCAATGAACTGGGTGGCTTTGTCAGCTTCATTTGGAGAAGGAGATGAGTCGGTCGAGGTGACCACAAGGGGAAGTGCAACATCTATGGGACCCAATGGTTGGAATCCCAAACCCACTTGAAAGGGGTTGTGGTCGGTTGAGCTATGCAGGGCTCCGTTGTAGCTATGATGGACATAGGGAAGGCTCTCATCCCATGTGCGAGGGTGATTTGAATTATACATGCGAAGGATATGTACAATCATTCAATTTACAACCTTGGTTTGGCCATTTGTCTGGGGGTGGAAGGCCGTGGATTTGGTGAGCTTGGTGTCCAGAAGTGATCAGTGGCTCGACCAGAATGTGCTGAGAAATTGACTATCCTGATCTGAGACAATGCTTTGTGGGATTCCAAAATGTACCCAAACTTGTTCAAAGAAGAGCTTGGCAGTGGACTTTGTTGTGATGCTCTTCTTTCAAGCAACCAAAATCTCCATCTTAGAAAAGCGATCAACAACACAAAAACACAGTCATTTCCTCGCTTGGTGGACGGGAGGCCCGACATGCAGTCCATTGAGATGGATTCCCATGGCCTGTCAGGAGTAGGAAGAGGGTTGTACATGCCCTGTTTCTTAGTGGTCGGTTTGGAAATAGCACAGGCAGTGCAGGACCTGATATACTTGCTGACCTCTTGTCGAAGTTTCGGCCAGTAGAAATGTTTCTGTAGCATCACCATTGTATTTTAGACATCAAAGTGTCCTGCCACCCGACTGTAGTGGGCTTCCCAGATCAGCTTCGCTCGCCCACTTGATGCAACACAGATANAGTCCATTGAGATGGATTCCCATGGCCTGTCAGGAGTAGGAAGAGGGTTGTACATGCCCTGTTTCTTAGTGGTCGGTTTGGAAATAGCACAGGCAGTGCAGGACCTGATATACTTGTTGACCTCTTGTCGAAGTTTCGGCCAGTAGAAATGTTTCTGTAGCATCACCATTGTATTTTAGACATCAAAGTGTCCTGCCACCCGACTGTAGTGGGCTTCCCAGATCAGCTTCGCTCGCCCACTTGATGCAACACAGATATGGCTTAGATGACACAACAACCCATATTGAAGATGGAAATTATTGACAACTGCGTTTGCACCTAACATTTGGTAGGTGGTGTTGAAGTCAGGGTCTGTCTCATAGAGTTGGGGCCATCCAGATATCTCATGGCCATAAGAGTCTAGCACCATGGTGAGTGCCACGAATGGCAGTCTGCTGAGGCAATCAACGACATGATTGGTGCTTCCTGTTTTATACTTGATGTTGAGGTGGAATTGCTGCAAGTATGTGGACCACTTTTGATGGCGGCCATTCTGCGATTTTCCTTGTGTCTACATGAACTGCAGTGGCATATGATCAGTGTGGATAACTGTATCCTTCCCAAGAATGTAATGTCGCCACTGGCGGCATGCTTGCACAATGGAGTACATTTCTTTGTCATAAGTAGGGTACTTAAGGACAATATCTGATAGTGTCTCACTATGATAGGCCATGGGGTGGCCGTTTTGAGTGAGAACGATGCCCACAACATAGTCTGAAGCATATGTATTGATCTCAAAGGGATGTTGTGGGTCTGGTAGTTAAAGTACTGGGGCTGAGCACAAGCGTTGCTTCAAATCATCGAACACTTGTTGTTGGGACCGACCCCATGCAAATTTTTCCTTACCACCACCCCTATTTATTTGGCTGAGGGCCCATGCAATATGGGAGAATCCCAACACGAACCTGCAGTAGAAATTGGCAAGGCCCAAGAAGCTTCGAAGCTCAATGAGTGTTGTTGGGGCTGGCCAGTCACGGATGACGTGTATCTTGGCTGGATCCACATGTACACCATGTTGATCAATGATGTAGCCCAGGTAATGGACCCTATCCATGCCGAAGGAGATTTTTTCCAAGTTGGCATATAGCTTGTGTTGTCGCAGGGTGTGCAAAACCTGTTGAATATGCTACAAGTGTTCGACCCAAGTCTTGTTGTAAATTAGAATGTCATCTAGATACACCACTGCAAAATTATTGGTGAATGGTCACAGGATATCTTCCATCATTCTCATGAAACTGGCTGGAGCATTTGTCAAACCAAAGGGCATGACCAACCATTCAAAAAGGCCTTCCTTTGACTTGAAGGTGGTCTTCATGACATTTGTTTGTTCTATTGGGACCTGGTGGTAGCCAAAATTCAGATCAATCTTACTAAAGTATTTGGCCCCCGTGAGTTGATCAAGGAGGTCATCGATTCAGGGAATCGGGTACCGGTTTCTGACTGTGATTTTATTCAGAGCCCAGTAATCAATACAGAGTCGCTAGGTTCCATATTTCGTTTGTACCAGCATGATTGGGCTCCCACAAGGTGATGAGATGGGGAGGATGTGCCCCTTGTGGAGCAGTTCTTGGATCTGTTGCTTGATCTCCTCATTCTCTAACAAAGAGTGACGATAGACTGTCCCATTGGATAGCGGTGCGCAGGGGGTCAGATTGATGGGGTGCTTGACCTGGCAGTGCAGAGGTACCTCTGTAGGTGAGGAGAAGATATCTGAGTATTATTCCACGACCTTATCTATTTACTTATGATGTGTGGAGAGGTCAGCCGCAGAGACCCTGGATGTGGTTGTGATCTTTCGCTTATTCTGAGAGCGAATCACGAAGAAGACAAACTTCCCCATCTAAGAGATGACCTTCTTGCATTGCTTAGCAGAGATCAAGGAAATAGCACTAGGTGGGACTGCCTCGATTATCCTGTACAATTTCCTGTTCAAAATAATAATAACACTACGAGGCCTAGACTCATATACAGCATGACATTTCGATAAATAATGTTGGCCCAAAAGAACATCACAAACTTCAAGAGGATCAACATCACACAATACCTCTTCTTTGACGGGCTTGAAGCCATACGACAATCGACACTATTGGCTGACATGGAGATCGCTTCCTTGGTGGAGCCATCCAATGGTGTAGGGTTGTGGGTGCGGAATTGTTGGCAGGGCCAGCCGCTTGACGACCTCTGCTGAGATGAGGTTCTTCTAGCTACCACTATCAATGATGAAGTGCGATGGGGTGCCTTTTACCCACATCTATGAATGGAAGAGGCGCTCTCATTCTTCTAGCTCATCTGGTTCACTAGGCTAGAGCTTTGTGGTAGCAACGGTGGCACTGGGTTCCACGTCAATGATCTGTCTTCCCCTTTTTTGTTCTAGCTCAGAGTCAGAATCCACATCTGATTCAGAGGCTTTCACTTCGGCCACCAGTGACTGCTTTGAGCGACAGTCAGCAGTGTTATGCCAAGAGATCTTATGGAAGTCACACCACTTCCCGATATCTTTCTTTGTCTTTCCGGTGTCATTCTTTGCTTGTGACTTGGACTGGTTGTCCTGATACTATCCATATTTTGTCTTTCCTTTGTTTGGTGGGTTGGGGCCGCCCTTTCCTGTTGATCCGGATTATTTTTGGCACGAAATGAGAGTGGAGATATAATAAGAAAATGCACAGAGATATCGCAGATATTCAATAATATAACAGAAATGTATCAGAGTTGCAACCATAAACACATATATACAGTAATACGCGATTTCTATTAATGAAAGAAATGTACAGAGACTGTAAAAATACGGAGTGAAAGACTCGCTAGAATGGTGGCAGCTTATCTCTGAGAAGAGATGTGATGGTTACTCGCATTCGCAAGAAGATGATTACAATGAGGCTCTGAAGGCCCTTTTACAATAAACAGGAATGCCAAAATTCCTAGACATCCAAAAACCTAACCCTAGGAGATGAAGCGCCAAAAGTCATGTGGGCCCCGTTTGGGTAAGTTAGTACATCAACTTCCTGGGGTCGTAACTTTTGCATACGATCTTTGTTTTAGGCGTATGA
>JASDQU010738871.1:116147-133420 GCA_032191745.1 Picea mariana
TAAGCTGTTGTACTAAAAGCATCTTTGCCCAGCCTAACAATGAAAATTTTGAATCATTTCGATGTCAATTCCATGCTCAAGAAGATAATAACTACAATCACTCAAAACAGGTTCATGAATTAGAAAAAGTTTATGTGTTTGGTTGGTCCCTCACTTTGTCCATCCCAAGTAAAATAGATTAGTTTACCTTTGGGAGAGTAAAGAGATAGATCTTAGATAGTTTATCAGCCTCCTCATTGGATTCCCTATAAATATGATGGAAATTTATGCCTTGAAAGGCTACCATCAATTCTCTTATCCTAATCTTCCACCCTTCGATATTGATCGCTTGTAGATTCCCTTTTGTATTAAGTCAATCGATGGTCACTTTGGAATCCCCCATAACCTATAGATGTTGTATCTTCAGAAGACTCGCAATCGAAAGAGACGCCCATGCTCCCATTAATTCTGCTTTAGTGTTGGTCCCTACACCACAATTAATGAACCATCTGTAATTCGGAGCTTCAATACATTTCAGAGTACCTCCAGCCCCACATCTCGAACCCCCTGCCTCCACTGCCCCATCAAAAAAGGCCATTGTATAACCTTGAAGTCTAAAAAAAGGTTTTATTCTCAATGCTCGGGGCTTGTTGATAGCCATTTTTTTATGAATTGCTCCAAGGATCTTGAATACCACAGTAGTTATTGACAGATACTTTCCTTTGAATATTGATAAGTTGCGTTCCTTCCATATAAACCAAGACGTTATAAATGGGAGGGTCTTGGGTGCCGACCTGTTCTGTATCTTCACTTCCATACAGTCAACAAATGTAGGGCCATTACATTTGATAGTTAGATTTAAATGTTGATATAGTGAATCCCACACTCTCTTCATGAACTCGCAATGAATGAGAAGATGATGAGTGTCTTCTGAGTTTTTTTTGCACAAATAGCAAAGTCCTAGACCTATCCACCTTTTTTAAGAAGTACGTCCCAAGTAAGAATTCTATTTTCTACCGCTAGTAAGAAGAATAAAATTGGTTTTAGTTGTGTACACCATTTCCAACATTTAATCTTCCAACCACTCCAAATCGGCAGGGAGCATGTGGATATAATCGCCTCATAGCAATTTATGACTGTAAATGTCCCCGACCGGTCTCCTCCATCCCATTTCATCTCGTCTTTGATAAATGTCGATAGTGTAGTTTCTTCTCCACACAGTGCTTTAATGTAATTTGACCATTCCGTAGCTAGTACACCCGCTAATCCCAAATCGACGCTTGTTTTCCATCGATATGTAAAATTAAATTGTTCTTGCGTATTTGTTGCTTATGAAAGGAATGTAATATGTTTGTTGTTGAGTGTCGTCCGTAATTCAATGTTGAGTGTAGATATTATAGCCATTTCTAGAATTCTATCACTGCCGATTTTTATATTATTTCCACTGTCAGGAAGCCACGTAATCCAGTGAAGAATGATCGGAAGTGCGCACAGGAGGCTTGCCCAAATCCTTGAAGCGGACTTGTCTTTATGGGTCAGACTTCTTATCCAATTGATAAGAGTGGAGTTTTTTAGATATTTATCTCTGACAACATTATTCCAGATACTTTCCTCTATCATAACACGCCAAAGTGATACTGAGTTTAATGTCGGATTGAAAGAATTTAAATTGTGTATACCCCAACCCCCATTCATTTTGGGTCTTGACAAAAACTCCCAGCTACAAAGGTGAATCCTCTGTCTATCTTGGTGTCCATTCCACAAAAAATCGAAAATCAATTTTCTGATTTTGGTTAAAACTGAGCAGGGCATTGCTTCCAAAGACATCCAGTAAATTGTTTGTCCTTCTAGAACAGATTTAAACAGGATAAACCTCCCAGTCAAAGACAACCACCTATTACACTAGTAATTGATTTTGTTTGAAATTTTGGCAACAATCCATCCCCAATCTGTTGCTCGATGTGTCCCAGTCTTCAAGTAATAGCCCAGGTAACATAACCCATTAGTAAGATCACTAAAAGTATAATTAAGGACAGATTTGAAATCATCCAGTTCATGATCTGAAAGGCCAAAATAATGGATTATAGATTTTGTAAGGTTCACTTCTAGGACAGAAGCTTTGCAAAAAAGGGAAAACAATTTATCGATTACTCTCCATTTTGATAGGCTAGCTTTGGATAATATGAGGATATTGTCCACAAATAGAAGATGGAGGATTATGGTGAAACTGACAATCTTTAAACCTGAGATAGCACCCTCTGCTTGAGTATTTTTCAATAATAGGCTGAGGCCCTCGATGATGAGTATGAAAAGACGAGGTGAAAGAGGGCACCCCTGTCTGATTCCCCTTTCGCTTCTGAAAAAATCAGTAGCCTTCCCATTAATAAGGACAACAAAGGACAAGGAAGTGATACAAGACATGATCCAATTGGCCAAGTGTAACCCCAACCCAATTTTCAGAAGGATCATTCTGAGAAGATCCCAGTCAATGTAATCGTAGGCTTTCTTTAAGTCCAGTTTTAAGACTAGTTCTTTTAACTTCTTCTTTTTAATACTGTGGAGGATTTCATGCGCCGTCTCGATTGCATCTTGTAGAAGCCTACCTTCCAGGAAGCCCATCTGTTCAGGAGAGATTGAATTTAACAAAAAGGGCTTGATACAGTTGGCAATGACTTTTGAGATAAGCTTGTAACATAGGTTGCAAAGGGAAATAAGGCGAAAGTCCTCAATTTTTTTTGGATTATTGGCCTTCGGGATCAATGTCAAAAAGTTTGAGTTTAGTCCACCGACAATTTTGCCTAAAAGTCTAGATTCTTCCACCATCGCTAAGAGATCCCCACCGACTAGATCAAAGAAGAAAATAACAAAACTCTGTTGTCCACCTGTCCGGTCCCAGACTTTTTTCTTTCTTACAATGAAAAAGTATTGATTTCAATTCCTCCAAAGTAACAAGGTTGTACAAATTATTCTCTTCATCTTCATAAACCATAAGTGGGAATAGATCTATCAATTTACATTGTTCTTCTATATTTAGTGTGGGAGATGCTTTGTAGAACTGCTTATAGTAATGGACTGCTTCATTTTTATTGCCCTGCTGATCCACCACTGTATCACCAGCATCCCTGTTTATTTCCCAAATATTCTTTTTTACTCTGTTATGACTAGCGACCTTATGAAAATATTTTGTATTCCTATCTCCACCTGCCATCCATAGAGCCCTGTTGTGCAAGTGCCAATGCTCTTCCTCAATTCTTAATAGCTCGTTTCTCTCTATTTCCAAACACCTCAATGTTTCCTTTGCTCCTTCCTCATTAAAGTCACTACTCAGAATATCAAAGTATTTTTTAATTTCTGCTTCAATCAACATCAATTTAACTTTATTCTTTGCCTTTAGGTCTTTGTTCCATAGTTTTGTATCTTTTTTTAGGTCTTGTAATTTCCAAATTATTCTCTTCTATTTGCCTTTTTCTGAGAGATAAATCGGGTCTTTCCATACTCTTTCCACAATAGCTATAAAATACTTTGCACATAGCCAATGATCGTTAAATTTAAAAGGAAAAACTTTATAGGTTGGCGACAATTCCAGCTGTAAGAGGACAGGGGCATGGTCAACAATAAAAGGTAGCTCGACCCATGACCTGTAAAATCCAACTTCAACTAATAGATTTTCAGCTACTAGACACCTGTCTAGTCTCCTTGAAATGGCTTCCTGCCCCTAGCGTCCATTCCTCCAAGTTGGCACCAGCTTCGTCGGTTTTATATCAATAAGATGCTTTGATGAAAAAATATCATGTAATATCCGTCCACTAGACCAGTTCGGATCCCCCCCCAAGCCTCTTCTAGAGAGAGAAGGAGATTAAAGTCTCTAGCCATTATTAAATTTTTTAACGTAAGGATACCACTGTCATCCAAAGCTTTTCAAAAAGAAGTCTGATTGGTACAAGGTGCATAGATGTTGAGTAAGGCTACATCCCTCTAATATAAAACATTCCTACTTGTTAATAAAATGCCCCCCACCGTAAGATATGGAGCCAGATCGAACAGATTAGGGTCCCAAGTAGCCAATAATCCGCCAGAAGTGCCCACAAAACTTACCGAACAAACCGCCCACGTCGGTCTAAAAGAAAGTAAAAATTCCCTCACTTTCTGAGCAGAGACTAATGTTTCTTGGAAGAAGATAATCTCTGGTCGAGTAAGTGCCAAACAATGCCGAATGGAAGCAGCTTTGAGGGTGCCTCCAATCCCTCGAATTTTTAAGGAGAGCAGTAACATTACTTTTCCCTCGCCATGGCTTTCACTGCTCTAAGAGGCCCATTATCATTGGAAGAAGGGGTTGACTCTGAAATCTTCACCGAGTTCTATAACTGGTTTTTCCGGCGGCTTCTCATTTTGATGGGAGAGATCTCAACTCCCAAACCCCTCGACCAAGCAAATTTTGTCCCCTGGCTTGTCTGTTTGTTCTTGGAACTAGTATTCTCAGATGACTCCCCACGATCAATGTAATTCCTCCCTATAAAAGTGGGTAGTTTAATGGCCTAATCACTATTCTTAATAACAGGAATCAATGATTCTAGTACATTATTGAGTGTGCTCTCAGTCTCCTCTAGTTCTCTAGAACCCGCCTCCAACAACGAATCGCAAGTGACATGAAAAGTAGAGCTGCGAAGTTCCACAGACACTCTCGCCTCACCCCCTTAAGCTTCGGGAAAAAATGGGCCACCTGTAATTGTGTGGGATGGAGAGGTAGCACGCCTCACCTCTGATCGATATGCAACTGTATTATCCCCTTCCAAATGAGTATGTTGCAGCCCAGGCATCACATCCCCTTGCAGATCTGGAAAAGAACAACCAACTATACATGTGAATGAGGGAGCACGACTCGTAGCTGGTAGGTTGGTAACTCCACCTACAGTTGTGTGGGGAGGAGAGTAAACATGCCTCACCGCTGGTTAAAAAGAAACTGTATTAACCCCTTCCAAACTAGTAGGCTGCAACTCAGGCATCTCATCCTCTTGCAGGTCTGGAAAAGAATGACCAACTACACTTGTGAATGAGGGAGAGGCAGCACGACTCCCAGCTGGTAGGTCGGTAACTGAGCTAATGAGTCTATCCCCTTCCACACCAGAAAAATGTTGCTCAATACCAAGACTATGAAAAGCTTGTGTTCCCTCAGCTACCCCTTTATAACCAGAAGTGGAACGTAATAGCCAGTCCGAGCTATCGACTGCGTCCTTTTCCCGCACAATTAAAGAAGAAAAGAGTGAAGGATAGTGTTGTTTTAACTTACCCAAGAGAGTGTTTGATGGAGTCGAAGGAGAGTCACTCTCAATTGCAGAATAGTGAGGAACAACCCCTAATGAAGCATCTTCATCCATATAAGTGGGAGGGTCTTCCTGGAGCAAGGTTTCTTCAGACTTATCCTCAATGTCTTTACCGGGGCATTCCCTTCGAAAGTGGTCAGTACAATGACACCAACTACAATATTAATAGTATAATAGTATAAACAATTATTTAAATTTTATTCAATATTATTTTTAATGTTTTTAAATGTAAATTTGAAAATTTGGAATTTTGATTTTGTTTATGATAATAAAGGTTTGTAACTAGAAATTGATTCTTCTTTACTCTAGAGTTAAAATTGATATATACTTGTATCTATTATTTTATATTAATATTAATAAATAAACTATAAAGTAAAATTAATGATATCTATCCTATAATATTAATATTAAATATTGTATTCATTATTAATATGTGATAATGTTTTGTTAAATTTTATTCAATTAATTATTCATATTTATTTTTATTTTTCATTTTTCATATCCCCCGTGTTCCGTGATATACATCTTGCACCCAACACTTTCGTCATATACATTTTGCACCCAACAATTCCAGACTCGCTAGTTCACATTTATAGTCATGCTTATGTATCTCGAGTGCAACATGAGATTTAATAATTTATAGAATATTATATTTATAGTAATTTATATAATGCTATAACACTTTTTACTTAAATAATAGTATAAACAATTATTTAAATTTTATTCAATATTGTTTTTAATGTTTTTAAATGCCCCCGGATGGGGTGCCAACTGAGCAATCTGGGCACATGGAGGTGCAGCTCCGGCACGTGGAGGCGCCATTAGGAAGGCCATTAATGGAGGCCCCTCCTCCCGACCATGGGCAGTTAATACCAGCCCCCGCCTCCGTAAACACTGAATGATGATGGACCTCTTCGCATGTGTACAGGGAACGGAACGCCAGAGCACTAAGCTCTTGGCGTTAATGGTTTTCACTGTGCTGGGATATGTATTATGCAGTCGCGAGGGATATGGCTATGTTCATGGTTTTCATGTGAATTCGCAGCAGTCGGCCCAACACTGCAGAGTAGGGAACTCCTACTTTGCGCTCTCCATGCCACAAATCAGAGGTCGGCCACGACGAGGTGCAGGCTGGTATGCAGTTGAATCTCGGAGGAAACGCCACCAGAAGTTTGCCCAAGCAATTCGCGTGGCTCGGAGAAAACGCAGAGCCAAAGCCACCACAGCCCTCTCGCCGCCCTGAACTTTTGTGGAGGAGGACCTATCCATCACGCTCCCTGCTGACTTTTCGGAAAGTCGGATGTTTGTTGTCCCAGACAACTGGGATCCTCCGACGAGCTTCGGGCACTCACCAATTGCTCTCACGTCGGGCAACCTTCCACAGCCTTCCAACGCTCCGAGTGAGACTTACGCGGCCTGCGTAGTGGAGGAGGAGATACCAGATTGCACCACTGGAGAACAGGAGCAAGGGACGTCGCTGGACAGTAAAACCAAAGGACCGGAGCCGAGCCGAGAGGGACTGGAGCCAGGAAGGAACTCACCACCATCGCCGCCGCTGCTACATACTGAGCATCTCAAGCTAATCTTTGAAATGCGCAGCCTTGTGGATGACCAGGCTTTCTGCACCATGGAAGTCAGCCAGCGATTGGATATGCTATACGCGGCCTACTCCAAGGCCACTCCTCGACGCCAGTGTCCCACCTGCGCGCAGCCCTTCGTCCTCCCCGGCACTGGTGGCAATCTCGACTGAATAGGTTCCAAGTTTTCTTAGTTTTAATGCTATTTCCATATACTATGCACCTGAGTTGTAGCTCTTCTGTTCTTAGTTTAATTTGCTATAGTCTAGTTTTTCCTATTTGGCTGAACACACAGAACAAAATCCCTGGTTTCCCTCGGGCAGGGTGGCGAAACTCTACGCCTAATTTTGGTCATCACAGTGGACAGGCCAGCTGTCCTGGTTTCCTCTATTGGCAAGACAACTGGCTTATGCATGCCAGTTGTATGTTTTTTGTGACAGTCTAATACAAAGGTTCCACTTTTTTATTTAAAAAAAAAAATGATTTTAAATGTAAATTTGGAATTTTGGAATTTTGATTTTGTTTATAATAATAAAGGTTTGTACCTAGAAATTGATTCTTCTTGACTCTAGAGTTAAAATGGATATATACTTGCATATACTATTTTATATTAATATTAATAAATAAACTATAAAGTAAAATTAATGATATCTATACTATAATATTAAATATCGTATTCATTATTAATATGTGATAATGTTTTGTTAAATTTTATTCAATTAAGTATTCATATTTATATTTATATTTATTTTTATTTTTCATGTCATGTTTGTTCCGTGATATACATCTTGCACTCAACAATTCCGGACTCGCGCGTGGTTCACATTTATAGTCATGCTTATGTATCGAAAACATGGAATTTAGTAATTTATAGAATATTATAACATTGTACCAAGATTTATAGTAATTTATATAATGTTATAACATTTTTTTATTTAAAGAATAGTATAAACAATTATTTAAATTTTATTCAATATTAATTTTAATGTTTTTAAATGTAAATTTGGAATTTTGAAATTTTGATTTTGTTTATGATAATAAAGGTTTGTACATAGAAATTGATCCTTCTTGACTCTAGAGTTAAAATGGATATATACTTGTATATACTATTTGATATTAATATTAATAAATAAACTATAAAGTAAAATTATTGTTATCTATACTATAATATTAATATTAAATATCATATTCATTTTTAATATGTGATAATGTTTTGTTAAATCCGTGATATACATCTTGCACCCAACACTTATTTTCGTCATATACATTTTGCACCCAACAATTCCAGACTCGCGGGTTCACATTTATAGTCATGCTTATGTATCACGAGTCCCGTGCAACATGAGATTTAGTAATTTATAGAATATTATAACATTGTACCAAGATTTATAGTAATTTATATAATGCTATAACACTTAATGTTTTGTTAAATTTTATTCAATTAAGTATTCATATTTATTTTTACTTTTTATTTTTCATGTCCAGCTTGTCCCTTGATATACATCTTGCACCCAACACTTTCATCATATACATTTTGCACCCAACAATTTCGGACTCCCGGGTTCACATTTATAGTCATGCTTATGTATCACGAATCCGACCCACTGCAACATGAGATTTAGTAATTTATAGAATATTATAACATTGTACCAAGATTTATAGTAATTTATATAACACTATAACATTTTTTACTTAAAGAATAGTATAAACAATTATTTAAATTTTATTCAATATTATTTTTAATGTTTTTAAATGTAAATTTAGAATTTTGGAATTTTTATTTTGTAACACACCTGTTAAGTAAACATTTAAGGCTGTGAGGCTGTTAGGTAAACATTTAAGGTTGTCATAATTGTCCAAGGGCCTCACACTGTGTAAACATTTAAGAAAGAATGTGTGTATGCCTCTTTAGGTAGGTTAAGTACTTAATAATAATAATAATAATAATAAATAACAATAATAACAATAGTACAACAAACATAAAAATATTTATAATTAACAAAACTTATGATAAATTTAGCTAAAAACGCTATGACAAACATTCAAATTAATGGTAACATTAATCCACCTTCGAGCAATGCATAAGAAAATATATGATTCAAAAAGACCATATATGATCAAAAACTTTGGATATGCTAACATTTAAAATATTGGGAATAGCGAAGTCGACAATAAGACCTCAAATTTGTTATCCAATCAGATCATAACATATATGGTATTTTTTATTATATAAAAATCCATGCTTTTAGTTCCCTAGTTCCAACAATAGATATTATGCAAATATTTGTGGTCAAAGGACAAACTAATATGAAGTCAACGAATTATTGATCACTATAGTCCCTCTACGCCTTTGGCAGGGACTAATAAGGTAATATTGTACGATGAATCAAATCATCAATACCACATATACAATGTTTTGTTTCAATGAGCACCTTCCTCCTTCAAAGATTAGTGGGAACTCCTTGGAAGAAGGTGTTACAATTATGTGTAGATAATATAAAATGTTTATGAAACATATTTTTTTACTTGAGATGCCACTATGATGCTCAATATTTAAAAATTCAACACTATATCAATGTTGACGACACACTTTCCTTACGGTTTGATGTAGTACCAACACACTCGATGCACTTCTCGACGTTAATAAAATGAAACAATTTTTGTTTTTTTGGTTATCATATCCAATAATATCATCTTGCAATGGATCATTAGATACTTGATGTGCTCCTGGTTGGCAATGTAGTAGAAAGACACACATTTGTTCTAGAATATCTAGATAGGAAAATACTTCTTTATTTTCCATGTAATCCATGCAGCAAAAACCTCTAGAACTTCACTGTAATCAATTGGTGGTAATCAGGGTAAATCATTGGTGTAGACTATAGTCATATTTGTTTTGATAGGAACATTGAGTATTAACATATCATTCATATATATATATATATATATATATATAGCTAGGTACTTGATCTCGTGATCTCGTATTTCAATTCACAACACTCAACAACTCAAGTTAAACCACAATGCTAATGGATAGGTGAATACTCGCATACAATGTAACATTAAAATTTAAGTCACTTTCATCAAAACATTCATATTTTACATCCAATCATAAACTATAACTAGTACACACACATCACAATAGAAAATTACCCACTCATAAGGATGTGGGGAAACATATGGATATTTGTTCTCAATTAGAAATAATGTGTATTTTATGGCATACTAACCATTAATATTATCAATACTTCTTTGATTTATGTTATATTACTCAAACCATTTACACATTAAGGAATTCATATCAATGGATACATAATCTATCTCAATGATGTGTTGGATTTTTCTAACATAGCCAAAATGTGATTCAATCAAATTTTTATCCCTCATACTCACTTCACTAGCCCATTCAAAATTAGTAGCGACTCCACAATCAAATTCACCCTTAATGAAATTTAAGTCTTAATGCAAAAATGTTGACCATTTGACCACATACCACTATGCAATGTCACCTTCCATCAGGAAATTTTTGACAATTTGAGATAACTGTCAAAGGTTTGGGCAATCAAAATCACATCCAAATAGCCAATTTGATCCTTTATTTTCATAGCAAGTTGATCACCCCTCATGGCTAGAAGCAATAAGACAAATATTACTATGAACAAGGCTTTTGAAGACTCATCCAAGAAACAAGAGGAAAATAAATATTTTGAATGTCTCTTCTCCAAGTTGGAAGGGAGAATCATGACCATGGAAATCACAATGGCATAGAATGTTGACCTCCAAAATATTGTAAGCAAAACAAAGTTTCAAAAGTTCCAATATGATAATTGGCTAACTCTTAAATGCCTCAAAGAGAGTATAGAAAAGCTTAAGAAAAACCTGGCATGCAAGGAATATTTTCAAGAGCTTAAAAAATCCATGAGGGAGGAATCGAGAAACTAGCATGTTTCTTTAACACAATNATCCACTCATCAAGAGAGCATTGATATTGAGTCTTATTCACAAAAGTATTCATCACACAAAGACCAACGAAGTCGTGAATTCATCTCTAGACCAAGGAACTACTTTATTCCCAAGATAGATATGAGGAAGTTTGACAGTAATGATACCATGACATGGATATTCTATATGGAGCAATTTTTTTATCTACACCAAGTAGCAACTCTGGAAAAAGTAATAACTACATTATTGTACTTAGAACTTGATCAATTTGTGTGGTATTGATGGATTTGTACTACAAAAATAACTCTATTGTCTCTTGGTCCATTTTTACAGAAGAATTGATAATACATTACAAAGATAACATGAGAAACACCTTATTTCTAAGTCAATTAAAAATCATGCAAAGAATTTTAGTTACAGAGTGCATTTAATAATTTTAAAATTTGAGGCTTAAGGTGTAGAATATTCCAGATGAGAATCTATCAGATCTCTTTATGGGTGGATGCAATGAGATCATTTGACATGAGGTGTCTCTCTTTGAGCTTATGTCATTGGATAAGGTTTTCATCCTAACAAAGAGAGTTGAAAGTAAATAAATGGCTACTAAAAGGGGCACTTATACCTACATAGATTGGAATGTTCCACGAATGTTCCCACTCCTAACCTCACCCAATCTATAATATTAACACCTCAAAAAACTGACAAAACAAGAGAAAAGGAATAATTCTTTAATTGTGACAATAAGTATATTAAGGGGGGTAATTATGGTGATAAGATACTATTTACATCAATTGTGAAAATGAAGATGAACTAGGGCTAAAAAAAAATTAAAGTCCAAAACTAGAGAAAACTATTCCCAACATATCTTGTCACGATTTGGACAAATTTTTGATAAGGATTGGATCATTATATACTTTTCCATCTATTTCGGTACCTTTTGGGTGGAAAAAATTAGAGGAATCAATTTGCAAAGCCATTTTAGCAGCATGTCCCAATTTGGAAAATTGGGTGTAAAAAACCGTTTGAAATATTTTAGAGCCATTTTGAGGCATCAAATGACATTTGTTTGGGGTCCAAACCTACTCTAATGGAATATGCCATATTATCCACACCGATACCTTTACACCGGTGCAAGAATCTCCGCATTCAAAGTTTGTATGTGAAATTTATGCCTTCCGCAATTTGACCTACCTTGTTGACCACCACAGTACAAGTGGATGCCACGTTAGCCCCCATTACTCAAAATGTGTGGGGCTAGTTGTTGGGTATGTGTTATATTATTTGCACGAGTAGCAGTGTTTGTGTTGTGTTGGGCACGCAGGGGGGTTTGAGGGGGAACCACTAGGGACCCCCTTGGGGGGTGTAGAGGGGCGAAATCCCCCCGTGCAGGGGTTTGGGGGCAGTGCCCTCGAGATTTTTTTTCCTCGAGAAATGTGTCACATTTTGCCTCGTTTTTCATGTTGCCTCGATTTTTGTGTCCATTGTTGGGAGATTTTTCGGCACATGGTTTTTTGTCAATGGTTTTCTATTTTCGGTTAAGGAATTAGGGTTGTTGACTAATCTAGGTCATTGGGTTAGGGTTTTAGATGCCGTTGGCTCCTATATGTATATTGTATTGTAAAGAATGTATCACAATGAATGAATATAGAATATGTTGGTTTTCCCAGTTTGGGTTTCCAGGGGAAAAATCTTTGTGCAATGTTTGTATTTGTCATTGTATCTTTTCTATTCTTTTACTGAAAATTTGTTTGCAGTAAATATTGTACAAGGTTAAAATCTACATTTGGTATCAGAGCTTTATTGGCTTCAGGGGGACGCCTTTGTGGTCAAGGGTTTGGCCTTGGACTGTGATAAGCCTTTTTACAGTGGAATATCTGTGGTATTGATTTTTCAGGTGAAAAGAAATGACAAGCAATTCAAAAATGGATATCGAGAAGTTTAATGGGAAAATTTTTGAGTTGTGGAAGCTCAATATGGAAGATTTGTTGGTGGACAGAGATCAGTGGATCGTGGTAGACCCAGGTATTGCACATATAGGAACTTCAACAAATGACTGGAAAAAGTTGGATCGGAAGGCAAAGAGCACAATCTGACTGTGTCTCTCAGATTTAATATCACTGAATGTGTCAGAGGAAGCTACAACCAAGGATTTATGGGATAAGTTGGGGAAGTTGTATCAGTCTAAGTCCCTAGTAAATAAACTCTTCCTTGAGAAAGAAGCTATATAACCTGAAGATGAGAGATGGAGACTCGGTCGTAGAGCATTTGAACGCCTTCAATAATATGGTAAGTCAGTTAGTATCTATTGAGACTAAACTTTCAGATGAAGATAAGTGTATCAGTTTACTGTGTTCTTTACCAAACTCATGGGATAGTCTGGTTGTGGCCATAGGTAGTAATACAACTGCCTTGAAGTTTGATGAAGTGGTCTCATCCTTGTTGTCAGAGGAGATGAGACGGAAGAATATGGAAGGACAATGCATAGATGCATTATTTGCAAGAGGAGGCTCCCAAAAAAGAAATAGATCTAAGTTCTCAAGTGGGAGATCTAATTCTAAGGGTAGATCTAAATCTCCCAAAAAGTTTGTAACGATATGTTGGAGGTGTGGAAAAGAAGGGCACTACAAGAAGCAATGTAGATCCAAAGTTGAGAAAAAAGAAGGGATCTGAAGAATCTCCTTCTATAGAAGAAAATACCTCCAAGGAAGAAGGAGGGGATGTGTACTTGGATTCTTCAAGCACACATGCAGATCATGAGGCATGGTTGGTTGACTCAGGTTCATTCTTTCATATGACTACCCATAGGGAGTGGTTCTGTGAATATGAAAGGTATGATGGAGGTAATGTTTTCTTAGGTGATGATTCGAAAAAGAGAGTCATAGGATGAGGGAAATTCAAGTTGAGGTTCATATATGGAAGGATTAGAACACTACCTAGTGTTCTGCACATCCCAAGATTGGCCAAAATTTTGATTTTTGTAAGCAAAATGGACGATGTAGGGGTAAAAACAATATTTGAAAAGGAAACCTGTAGGATGGTTCGAGGAGCAATGGTGTTGTTGAAGGGAGTTCGGTTTGGAACTCTGTATAAACTGCAAGGAAGCACTATTAGTGATGGGTGTAATAATTCCATTGTTCCTGATATTGGAGTTGAAGAAGAAAGAACCCCTACAATCTCTAGAGAAAAGGTTATGTTGTGGAATCAAAGACTGGGGCATATCGGAGAGAAAGGTCTTCAACTACTACATGGTAAAGGTATGGTTGAAGGTATGTCTAACTTCTCTCTATATTTTGATTTTTGTGAACATTGTGTATATGGAAAGCAGAATCGGGTAAGATTCCCTTCTGGTGCAACGAGGGAAGAAGGAATTTTACAGCTAGTTCATAGTTATATTTTTGGACCTGTGTCAGTCCCATCATTGGGAAAATCTGTGTACTATGTCTCATTTATAGATGACTTCTAGAGGAATACTTGGATATATTTCCTCAGGAAGAAATCTGAAGTATTTGACAGGTTTAAAGAATTTACGGCTCTTGTTGAGAATCAAACAGAGAAAATAATTATGGTGTTGAGGACAGATAATGTTGGAGCATTTTGCGAGAATGAATTTGAAGAATTCTGTAAGAAGTGTGGTATAGCAAGGCAGAAGA
Organism: Picea mariana; assembly: GCA_032191745.1. Classification (NCBI taxonomy): domain Eukaryota; kingdom Viridiplantae; phylum Streptophyta; class Pinopsida; order Pinales; family Pinaceae; genus Picea; species Picea mariana. Next base: position 130,617 of record JASDQU010738871.1, read on the forward strand.
CTACTCCATATACACCTCAACAAAATGGAGTTTCATAAAGGATGAACAAGACACTGATGGAAAAAGCAAGGTGCATGCTCAATGGTGTCGGGTTAGGGAAATAATTATGGGCAGAGGCAGTGGGTACTGCATGTTACCTGGTCAATAGATCACTCTCAGTAGTGTTGGATGACAAGACTCCACAAGAGGTATGGAATGGTAAGAAACCTTCTCTCACACATCTCAAGGTATTTGAATGTGATGCATATGTTCATGTTCCAAAGGAAAACAAGAGTAAGCTAGATAAGAAGGTTGGATAGTGTATCTTTATTAGATATAAAGATGGTCTCAAAGGTTATAAGCTTTGGAACCCAGAAACTAAGAAGGTAGTGTATAGCCGAGATGTGGTATTTAGAGAAATGAAGGATGTTGTTAAACAATAAGTCCTACCAAGTAAGGAAGAACCAGAGAAAATAGAGTTTGATTTAAAGGGTGATGAATCAGACTCTACAGTAGAACAATAATCAAAAGAAGAAGATCATCATACTTCAGTATTGAGGAGATTGGTTCGAGAAAGAAGGCTATCGGAAAGGTATACTCCATTTGATTTCCGTTTAAATTTTGTTTTGTCTATTACTAGTGATGATCCTAGAACTGTTAGGGATGCAGTGGATTCAGAGGATGGAGATATCTAGAAAAAGGCCATGGATGAAGAAATAGTAGCCTTGGATAAGAATGAGGCTTGGGATCTAGTGGAGTTTCCGACTAGAGGAAATCACATTGGAAGCAAATGGGTATTTAAAAAGAAGTTGCATGTAGAAGGAAAAGTGGAGAAATACAAAGCTTAGTTGGTAGAAAAGGGTTATTCCTAGGTTGAGGGAATTGATTTTGGTGAGATTTTTTCCCCTGTTGCCAATTTAAACTCTATAAGATTTTTGTTATCTATTGTTGCTACATTTGATTTTTTAGTAGAACAGATGGATGTGAAGGCAAAATTCCTACATGGGGATCTAGAAGAATAAATCTATATGAAGCAACCAGAAGGTTGTGCTGTGAAGGGAAAGAAGGAGCTGGTATGCAAGCTGAAAAATTCCATGTATGGTTTTAAACAATCACCAAGGATGTGGTATCAAAAATTTGATACTTATATGATGGAACTTGGCTTCACAAGAAGCAAAGAGGATCAATGTGTATATTTTAAATTAATTGGTGATCATTTGATTTATTTGGTCTTATATGTGGATGGCATGTTGCTGATAGGAAACAACAAGGAGATTATCCAGGATGTGAAAACTTAGTTGTCCTCTAAATTTTACATGAAGGATCTCGGTGTTTCAAATTTCATTTTGGGCATGGAAATTAAACGAGATCGGAAAAAGAGGAAACTCTGGTTAAATCAAAGAAAATATGTCGAGACAATATTGCAAAGGTTTAATATGCAAGAATGTAAACTAGTCAAGGTTCCTATTCATGTTGGTGTAAAGTTATCTGCGGATCAGTGTCCCAAGACACATGAAGAGGAGGAGGACATGTCTCGTGTTCCATATGCAGGTGTAGTTGGTGGTTTGATGTATGCAATGGTCTGTACTAGACCAGACATTGTAGATGTAGTGAGAGTTTTGAGCAGGTTTATGTCAAAACCAGGGAAGGAGCATTGGACAACGGTAAAAAGGGTTTTCAGGTATTTGCGTGGCACTGCTAGCTATGGATTATGCTACCAAGGAAGACCGAGATTGGGAAGAGTGGTGGATATACATGTCTTTGTGGATGTAGACTGGGCTGGAGATCTAGATCGTAGGATATCTACAAGTGGGTATGTGTTTAACCTGTTTGGAGGAGCGATAAGTTGGATGAGCAAAAGACAGGCCAGGTTGTAGTGGCACTTTCAACTACATAAGCTGAATACATGACAACAACTCATGCAAGTAAGGAATCAATATGGTTAGAAATATTGTGTTCAGGTATTGGGTTGGTACAACAACCTGTAAGGATGGATTGTGATAGTCAGAGTGCAATTTTTTTGGCGAAGAACCCAACTTATCATTCAAAGACAAAGCATATTGATATTCAATATCACTTTGTGAGAGACATGGTTGAATAAAAGAAAATATTGTTGATGAAGGTTCACTTTGAAGAATGTTGCAGATTCATTAACAAAATCTATGAGCACTGATAGGTTCTCTTGGTGTAGAGGATCCATGGGCATTATTGCCTTGGATTGTTGACTATGTAACCCCCTGTATGCAAATAAAATAACAAGTGGGAAAATGTTGGGTATGTGTTATATTAGTTGCACAAGTAGTAGTTTCTACATTGCGTAGGGGGCATAAATCCGCCTGCATGGGGTTTTGGGGGTAGCGCCCCCGAGAATTTTTTTTCCCTCGAGAAACGTGTCACATTTTTGTCTCATTTTTCCTGTTGCCTCGATTTTTGTGTCCATTGTTGGGCGTTTTTTCGGCACATGTTTTTTTGCCAATGGTTTTCTATTTCTGGTTAAGGATTAGGGTTGTTGAGTAATCCAGGTCATTGGGTTAGGGTTTTGGATGCCGTTGGATCCTATATGTATATTGTATTGTAAACAATGTATCACAATGAATGAATACAGAATATGTTGATTTTCCCGGTTTGGGTTTCCAGGGGAAAAATCTCTATGTAATGTTTGTATTTTCCATTGTATATTTTATGTTCTCTGAAAATCTGTTTGCAGTAAATATTGTACAAGGTTAAAATCTACACTAGCCACATGTGGAATTTCAAGAAGATTATGTAAGGTCCAAACCTTATCACTAATTTGGGGTTGAGGAAGTCAAAACCTTAACCCTAGA